>CAHIKZ030000410.1:7500-27500 GCA_903632075.3 Acanthosepion pharaonis
ACCCTTTAAGCGTTTATTAATCTGTGAATCATAAACCGAATACGTAACCAACTATACTGTTTTCCTCTTTTTTTATATCATTTTTATTTCTATTTCATTCTTTTTTAGCCGACGGAAAAATGTGTACCATCACTTTTTTTTGCTTTGTTTACCCAATATTTCCCGACCTACACTCTACATTTTAAATTTACACACCAATAATATATTGGGTTTATATTAGCTTCGAGCTTTGAAACAGCGTATAATTTAACCTTCCTACTATGAGACCCAGTATTTAAAAAAATCAACTATATAAATGGTTCATTCGCCATTCCTGACTTGAAGTACCATGAAATTTTAAATTGCACTGCAAATATATATATATATATATATATATATATATATATATATATATATATATGTATGTATGTATGTGTGTATATATATATATATATATATACACACACATATATATATATATATATGTGTGTGTGTGTTTGCAGTGCAATTTAAAATTTCATGTTACGAATGTCGAATGAACCATTTATATAGTTGATAACATACCTATATATATATATATATATATATATATATATATATATATATATATATATGTAGGTAGGTATAGATTGATCGATCATACTCTTCCCAAAGTGTCTGCGCATAACTGAATATAAATTGTAGTAGGTTATAATTCTTTCGTGAAACAGAAAAATGAAAAAAGTAATTTAGTTGATAATATCTGTGTTGTTCAATTTGTTTTTTTTTTTTTTTTTTGCATACGAAAACATTCCACGTGCATAATGTTTGAAGAAAACAGGCAATGATTATGGAAATATTTTGGTGAAGTGAGAGAAAATATCAAGCTTGGATTGCACAATTACACAGACTGGTCGCTATTTCATAATACTTTTTAATCAATTTCATACGGACGATGCTTTCTAATTTACATAATTTAATTTGTTTCTTTCTTGACATCCAATCTACTGCTGAAAGTAAAAAAAATACTTCTTCGGAGATGCATCTGCTCTGTGAATCATAAACCGAATACAGGTATGATCGCCAATGCCTTCATCACGCATGGCAATTAAAGAAGGAATGAATTTAATTCTGGAATTATTTTCTCACTACTTTATCTTGATCCTTTAATTTGGAATTCTTGTCTAACTAGTATGAGAAATCTGGAGAATTTCTATCAGTGCTATGTTTTTTTTTCTTACGGAAGATAGGACTAATGTAGTTCTAAACTTTATTCTTTCACTTCTCGCGTAATTTAACAATGCCAATACGTATGGTTCTCGCTATTCTATAAATTAATAAAAAAAAATACAATTTTTCTCTGTCTCATTTCCCACTTCACCCCTCTATTAGTGTGCTCTATCCAAGCCCGCTTTTTGAGTTCATTCTTTACAAACTTTACACAAACTTCAGTTTTCAATATTCGATTATCTCGATTTTCTTTCATAACCCTGCATTTTATAATGTTTCCTTTATTGTCATCATTGCTTTTTTTTCACTGACCTCATTATGTTCTACCCATGAACTCCTTTACAATTATTCTCTTTCTCTTCACTACCATGATCTTTTTACTACAATAGACCCTTGTTAATAACTTTTTTTTTTTATTTTGAAAATAACCAGCAACGACAATTGGTATTGTTCTTTACAAATAAAAGAGTTTCCAGTATTTTTGATAAAACCACAATAAAAAAGGCCACCTTTTACCCCGTGTTATTGTTTCAGTTTTCCTCTTCTGCAGTTTGTTATCGTGTCGGCTTCTATCGCTAATAAAACTATTGTTGAAGTTTTTTGTTTTTCTTCTTTTAGTCAGCATTCAGACAACAGATGGTTGTCATTTTTAGGTTTACATATTCGCGAAAAATAATGTGAGATTGGTGAAGATCCGTTTCCGAATTCTAATGTTACCTGCTAAATTGCCTGAATTAAATAATAATAATAGCAACAAAACAATCACAATGATGATTATGATGAAAACAAGAACAAAATGACAGATGGGGGAAGGACATAGTAAAACAATAAAATAATCTTTGATCTGGTTTCGCACGAATAATACAATATTGTTCTGAAAAACATTGTAGCAGCAAAATAAGAAACATTGCCTGAACGGCTATCATATAAGATTGTTTATGTTTTCTTCTATCAAGGTTTTATTGATTGTTTATCAATTTATGATGAATCTGTGAAACTCAGTTTATTGTGTGACGATTTAGGTAAAACGATCGATAAATTATAATCTAATATATTGTTAACTTCTTCTTACCCTGGACAAAAAAGAAAATAAGACTACAATAAAATCAGGCAATTCCTTAAGCTACAAAATTATATTATCTATTGAAGTATTTTTGTAATTCATACTATAAAAATGATCTATAGTGTATAATGTTTACTCTCTTTCGGCAACATGGAAAATACACTTGTTGGAATACCGCGTGTAGTATATATATATATATATATATATATATGTATGTATGTATGTATGTATACCAGTTATTTTTTTTATCATAAAATTAAAAATATCAGATTTAGATTTTTCTTAATAAAATATTAAATGTTGATTATTAGATTATTGAATGAATTTTATATATAAAATTTAACTAAAACGAACTTGCTACTTTCGATTTATTTGAAACAAATTAATACAGCAAATTTGACATACCATTAGTCACCAAATTAGACAGCATCGGCTTCCACAAACATTTGTCAATGTGTCTTCAGATGAACATCATCCTTGACGCAAAATCAGATGTCTTAGACTCAAAGAAGTCTGAGAGTGGCTGCCGCAGGTCCGCCTCATTTGTGAAGGATTTCCAATGAAGGTGGTTGTCCTGGCAAGGGAAGAGGTGGTAATCTTTTGGCTCAAGGTTCATGGAGTAATGTGAATATCACCTGTGCATCATGTCTGACATCGATATAGAGGAAGAGTTTAGCCTTGCAGTTAACAAATACTTGATTTTTCTTCTTCAGTGACTGTTGCATACGTTTCAAATGCTGCGTCTAAAAGTTCGCTTAAAGATTTGATCCGTTCGTAGCAGCTCATAGTGCACCACTTGTCGATTAGTCCACCAGATACAGTACATGATCTTGCTTGGGTGTAGAGGAGATCTTGTGGTGTGAGATAAAAGCCATGGTGACACCCTAAGTCTGGCACGCTGAGGAGCGTCATGCGGGACCGGCTTTTCGTCAGTGTTGGCTACGCGATCAAATATGGGTACAATGTATTGCCGCGAATGCAGCGAGAAACAGGCTGTCAGTTATTGTTGCATGTTAGCGTACGACAGTGTGTGAGGTACCCACTGGTTCAAGCTATACGCCTTCCCGCTGCGATGCAGAAGTCTGATTGTTTCACCAGAATCCTTCAAGCCCTCGTCAAGCCCATAACAGATTTAGCTTTTTTTCATCTCCATGGCAGAATTCTGTGCCTCATCAACAAAGACACGCGGCCGGCCACTGCAATGTTCGTTTGACAGTGACACATCTCCCAATCTGAAATTCTGGAACCAATGATTGACAGTGCGTTCACTCACTGTTTTATCCCCAAAAGATTTTATGCAGTTCTGGACAACTTTGTCATTAAAAGAAACTGAACGAGCTGCTTCGACATCGCCATGATTAATCGCCGCTGCTCTTGCTATGATTGATGCGTGCGCGCAACGCATGTAATATTTTCAAGAACAATGGTTACGCCCTCAACACTTTCCCGACACGGCACTCACTTTTTTTGCATATCAGTGATCACTACTTCTCAGACGACGTAAAAACAACGACAAGTACTTATTTGCTTACCTTATTTCACCCTGGTAATTAATCTGCTCTCAACTGTAGTGCATCGCTTCATCACAATCTATTTTCTCAAATTCTACCACCGCTTCATATGATCCTTTGCTGGTCTTCTCTCAGGAGAAATATGTGAAACCTCGCTTTCTCCGATATGGATCATAGCCCATAGGATAAAGTCCAAAGTCCATACAGCTTGATACAGGTCAAACCTACAAAAATGTCTCTTACATCGGTTCTCAGTGAAACCATAGCGGCCTCTAAATGTGGGTGACAACCAGGGGAAGAAATATTTTCCCCCAAATTAATATTAATATCTGCTGTTGGCCTTCACTCTTTCAATGAACACCAATTGAAATTTCGGAATATTGGAAGCAAATATAGCCAAAACCATAGCACCAAATATTTTCTGTTGCTTGAAATTATTCTTATTCACAGACATAAAAAATATACAATTATAAAATAGTAGAATTAGCCGGAACAATAAGTCAAGAAGATGGTGAAAATTGTTCCGAAGTAAATATGAAAAGAGATAAAAAATATTTTAGATAGTGATACAGAATAAATTGTACAAATAATTCGAATAAATAAAATGAGCAAAATAAATGATCTTTGAAGATAAGAGCGAAATATCTTGTGGAATTTTAGATCCACACTTCGCATTTTATCTCAGCATGGACACTGCAACGTGTGGCTCTTAGATCAAATTATTTCTTTCAAATAGTAGATAAATATTTGTTATGGTATAAAAAGTATAAAAAAGGCGGAAATCATATTATGTTTATAAAACTTTTCAGCTCTATTCTTTCTGAAAACTTAAGAAAGCATATATACGTGGACACCGGTTCTTTACATGAAAAATTTGCTTACACGTAATAAAAAATAGAATATTTTAACAGAGAAAACTTCTTGAAAATAAAATTTAGGGAGGTATCTATTATACTGGCTCATTGAACGTATTTCAAAAGTAAGCTTATGTGTCCATGAAATGACACTATCGACATCGTCAATGTTGCTGAAGATTTGAAGTGATGTGACGTCTCTCCATTCAAGTGACAAAGTTTGTTGACAACATGGAAATACATTAAATGAGAATAATTATTGCATCTCGATATCAGGTATGAGAATGATTTATTTAAATGTCTAGATTTTATCTCCTTATATTTCATTAATGTTTATATTTGTTTCTATAGTTTAAAATCTATGGGTAGATAGGAGGAAACATTATGCAATAAATAAACCTTTGCTCCATAGATTTTGAAATAGGTTTGGTATATGTTTCTATCGCTTTGTGTATTAAGGTTCATTCCCTTCAGAACAGTAAGCAGATTAGACGTTCCAGTAAAACAGCAGTTATTATACTGATTCTAAAGAAGCTAATTGATCGAGAGATTATTCCACCTATTCATATAGCATCAAGTTTCAAATTTCCGTAGTTGAAAAATGTTCTGAAATACCAATATATAAATGGAAATAAATTCGACTTATTATAGAGCTCTAATACTTTCTCGACCTTTCCGCCATGTCATATCGTATCAAAAGTAAGATTAGAAGAAAAAAAAAGGAATATTCGACGTCATGTCTTATTTTTAAAGATTTCATTATTTCCAAGGCAATCAATCCATTAAGAGGTAAAGATTTACTGAGTGTGAAGACATATAAATAAATGACAGACATTATTAAAGAGAGAAAAAAATAAACATGGATTAAGTCGACATAATATAATAATTGACATTCGAAAATAAATTTACCTGAAAAGCAAGATGTTGAATGCAAGACGTGCGAGAGACAAAAATATTATCATAGAACATACGTTTAAATCTAGAGATTTCATCTATAAAATGAGACCAAACTGACAACTATTACTTCATGAAGAAGGAAGCTTCGTTATGACAGTAGCAGTACTGGAGATCCTTAATCCTCAAATCTAAACTTGATAGATATCACAATTGTTTACAAGTTCTAGATCCAGATAATTCTTAAGCCTATTTCCAACACACGGTACACGATTGCCAGTTGCATGGCACGTGTTCTAATGAGCTTCAGTGTGTGATTCCACGAGTTCACACATATGTAGATAGGAAAAACACTGCTACCTGCAAGATGGCTGCCCTTGTACAGTTCCACTGTGTTCCAAATATATAAAAAAGCTGTAATTGAGCAGAGCTGACCAAAATCACATAAAATGTGAAAGAATCTGTCGCGTTGCATCTTTTCTGAACAACACAATACTAAGCTATGGAAGTCAAAAGTCAACTGTTTTCTGTTAATATTATACTCACAATCATTAATAACTACATCATTCTTATTCATTATCCAACACATATCATTCATCAATAAGAAATTTAGCAATAACCCTCTATCCGATTGACTCACAAAACTTATACTGACTGGAGGGAGGTACAGTCAACGACGAAATTATTCGTAAACCTATCAATTTTGAATATTTTTATCCATTTCTCAAAATCTGATGTCCGTATAAGTACAAAGAAAGACATCAAACAAATTTGACAGGCAAAATAAGAAACGACACGATTATTCGTGCAGTAGAAAGTATCGTTTTAAAATGATTGATTGGTGTAAGTCTAAGTAATTCACATCATTATTTTATCGGTGAAGGATTTATTTACATCTCAGCAAAAAACTTTAGAAAACGATTGCATCTAGTTATAAACATGAGAATCTATGATACTGAATATTAATATAGTTAAAATTGTTTATTCATTTCTATTTTTCATATTGTAGGGATAATTTTGTCTTTTCTATTTTGCATAATTCACTGACCATAGTTACTATTGCTATTTATGTTCCTTTTGTGTACTTTTGTACACATAAAAAGCTAAAAAAGCTAAAAAAAAAAGGAATTAGATTCGGAGAAATGGTTGAAAATATTCAATATTGATTGGTTTACGAACAATTACGTCGTTGACTGAATAAAAAAAAAGACATATTTTCAGTTGAGATTATTTCTAATGTTCACAAATATTCATATCTCAGTAAAGATCAATATATAATATATATTTTTACACACACATATACACATATGTCAAAGAAGTGATAAAGAGTTTTGCCACAAAGTTCTTACTGACAAAACAAATGTGAATACCTACTTATGTACTATTTCCATTTTTTGCCGAAGGGCAAAGTTTCGTCCGAGGAGGTCGACAGTCCCTGAACCAGTTTAGACGAGTTCAAAGGGAATATTTTTGGCCGAGTCTACGGCACGGAGAACCCAAGGAAAAAATGGCCTTATGCCACATACATCCCTCCGCAGAGCAAAGTTTCGTCCGGATCTGGGTGAGTAGACAGATCCTGAACCCGTTTATGCGGGTTCTAAGGGAATATTTTTGGCCGAGCCTACGGGCTCGGAGAACCCACTAGGCCTTGTGCCACATACATCGCTTGTGTGTGGAAGGAGGGCTGTTAAATATTACCAGTCGACCAGATTGTTCGTAAGAGTCAAAATCTCTGCCTTGTCAGAGATGAACACGGAAGAGGCTTTGCCGCAGGTCAAAGATTCGTCCCGGAAGATAGACAGTCCATGAACCCGTTTAGACGGTTTCAAACGGAATATTTTTGGCCGAGCATATGAGCTCGGAGAAAACACGGTAAACTCATCCTTGTACCACCTACATCACTCGTGGTGGGGACTGTTAAATATTATCAGTCCAACAGACTGTTCATAACTGTCGAATTAATTGCCTCGATCAGAGAGGAAACCGGACGAAGCTGTGTCGCATGGCAATATTTCGTCCGGGGAGGTACACAGGCCCTGGACTTGTTTATACAAGGTCAAAGGGATATATTTTTGGCCGAGCATAAAGGCTCGGAGAACCCACGGTAAACTCGTCCGTGTGTGCCACATACATCCCGAGTGCCTGGGGGGGACTGTTAAATATTATCAGTCGACCAGACAGTTCATAACTGTCGAACTTTGCCCTGCGGCTAAGCCTCGTCTGGGGTCCTCTCTGCCGAGGCAGAGAGGAACCCGGACAAGGTTTTGCCGAAAGGCAAAGTTTCGTCTGTGGAGGTAGAAACCGTTTATATGTGTTCTAAGGGAATATTTTGTGCCGAGACTACGAGCTCGGAGAACCCACGTTAAAATCGGCCTTGTGCTACATACATTCATCGTGAGGAGTCTGTTAACTATTAACAATCGCACAGATTGTTCGTTACTGCTGAACTCTCTGACTTGAGCAGAAAGGAATCAGGAAGAGGCTTTGCCGAAGGGCAAAGATTCTTCCGGGAAGGTAGATAGGCCTGAACCCGTTTATGCTGGTTCTATGGGAAGATTTTTAGCCGAGCCTATGGGCTCGGAGAACCCACGGTAAACTTTTGCTATATTAATAGTCGCATAGATTGTTTATCTGTCGAACTCTCTGTCTTGCGAATTCGGTCTTGACCCGCATACATCCCTCGTGGGAGGGCTGTTAAATATAACAGTCGAATAGATCTGTTCGCAATGTGCTCTCGAACTTTCTTGTGGTGTCTGCCCTCTAAAGAACCTATTTTAGACGCTTCCGCTTACTACAAGATTAGTAGGAGAGAAGGGCTTGGGAGAGCAGTCGAGTAGACTGTTCATTTCTGCAGAACACTTTGCCACGGCAGAGAAGAAATCGGACGAAGTTTTGCCGCAGTGAAAAGTTTCGTCCGTGGAGGTAGAGAGTCCCTGAACCCGTTTAGACGGGTTCAAAGGGAATGTTTTTGGCTTAGCCTACGGGCTCGGAGTACCCACAATAAACCAGCCATTTGTCTCATACACCCTCGTCGGCGGGCTGTTAAATATTAGCAGTCGACCAGACTTTTCATTTCTGTCGAACTCTCTGCCTCGGCAGAGAGGAACACGGACGAGGTTTTGCCGCAGGGCAATGTTTCTTCTTCGGAGGTAGACAGTCCCTGAACCCATGCATACGGGTTCAAAGTGAAACTTTTGTCCGAGGCTACGGGCTCGGAGAACCTACCGTAAACTCGGCCTTGTGTCGCATACATCCCTCGTGGGGTGGCTGTTAAATATAAACAATCGTATGGATTGAACGCAGGGACAACTGCACACACCTACTACTTGTGTAATACTCTTCTTTTGCACTACTATTTAATATATGTTATATCTGCAACGCTTGTTTTTGTTATTTCTTTAATCATTTACTTGTTCAGAACATCTTGTCTACGAAGGATTCGAAGAAACTGACTAAAATGGTCTGGATTGTGTGGTGGCCTATCTCGATGACATCCTAATGTAAAGCGAGTGCATCGAGGAACACAAATCGCACGTCAGACTGGTGTTCATGAGAATCCAGGATTACGGATTCAAATTAAAAGACGGGAAGTGTGAATTTTTCTTAGAACGGATTAAGTACTTGGGGTAAATAATTGACAAAGACGGAAGACATCCCGAACCAGATAGGGGAACGGCAATAAAAAATATTTTAGCACCGGAAAATATGTCGGCACTTCAATTTTCTTTTAGGTCTTACCAATTATTACAACGTTTTTATCTCAAGAAGGCACAGTTTGAGAACTCCACTTAAAGAATTATTGAGAAAAGATAAAAAGAGTGGAAATAGATAGCCAAATGCAAGGAAACATTTTGTTGTCTATTTCCACTCTTTTTATCTTTTCTTAATAATTAAATAAAAGAGATACTTACATCAGTTCTGTTTTTGATACATTTCGATACAAAACTTGACATTGTTGTAGCCAGCGATGCTAACTCTTACGGTATCGGGGCGTGCATTTTACAGATGTTAAAGGATTGATCGGTAAAGCCAATTGCCCATGGATCAGAAAAGGGTCTGCCAACACATACTGCTGATAGACAGGAAATATGGGGAACCATTCTCCTCAATTATAATTAGAAAATGAAGTTTCTCCTATCCACTAAAATCTGTCATGCAGACGGATTGTCTAGATTGATACCTAATTATGCTGAACTCCTGGAAGACACAGTCAATGATGCACTAAGAAATGAGTTCGAATAAAAAGTACCTTGTGCAGTACTGTCAGGGAGCTTCCTATAACAATTGACGAGATAATAGACAAAGCGTCCGATGATGAGTTCATAAAGGAAGTAAAGGACAAACGGAATAGTAAAGCTCAAAATATCTCAGAAGTTTACTCACTCTATAACGACATGTTAATGTACGTAGACAAAGTACACTACAGAAAAGAACATTGAAGGAATTCCGTGTTGGCCATCCGGAAACTTCAAGAATGAAGAGTCAGATGAGTATTTACGTCTACTGGACCAACACAGACAAGGATATTGAAAACACTGAAAGATCGTGCAAAGGGTGTGCTTTGGCTCCTAGAGTAACCCCAATAAAATTCAATCAATGGCATAAAACCAACCGTCCGTGGTTGCGGATACACACTGATTTTGCTGGCCCAATTGATGTTTTTTTTTCTATCTTGTAGTAGTTGAAAATTATTCAAAGTGGCCAGAAATATTGAAATGTAAGAAGCCGACCGCGTATTTGGCAGTAAACTTTTTACACGAGCTCTTTCCCCGTTTCGGAGTTGATGACCGTATTGTAACAGACAATGCCACACATTCCACATCTTGTGAACTTAAGGATTTGTGCCAGTCATTCCTGATGGAACATATTAACAGGGCTCCATATCACCCAAGAAGTAATGGATAGACAGAGCGTTTTGTCGACACTTTCAAGAGAGCACTGAGGAAGACGAGAGGTACTCCCACCGATACGGCTATACAGCAGTTTTTTGCAGGTATATCGTGTAACCCCTAATAGTAGCTCTCCATCTGCCAAGAGGCCAGCGGAAGTCATGTTTGCCAGGAAAATAAAATCGGCAATTGACAATTTCCTACTGAGTGAAACGAAAGCAAGAAATAGGAATAAAGTGCTTAAAAGCGATTTAAGATCGATGAAAATGTTTTTTTTCCGTGTATATGGGAATAATAAACCTCACTGGACGATAGAAACAATAGACAGAACAATTGGTAACATGATTTACATGGTTCAGAAAATGGTATGAAAGCGTAGTCGAGTGGGATTCCATAGAAGATGACACTATGGGCGTCGTCTTTGATACGTTTGATGTTCCATTACTACAAACAGTGCCAGAGCTCAGAAGGCCCAAAGGAAAAAGAAAATTTATGGAATCTTTAGAAATTAACCCGAAAAGAAAAGATATTGAACATCTTTCATTTCATACCAGGATTACAGAAAAAGGAAAACAATGAGTAAAAAAAAAAAAAAAAAATTCTCACTTATGAAGTTTGACTTACTAAAAAAACAATACGAATTGGATTATTGGAAATTATTAACATTATAATTTACAATTAAACTTATCCAATTTTTCATTATTTACGAATAATGAAGAGAGACCTAAAATAAATTGAACGTAATTCCTATATATAGCTTTTTTCAAGTTGGTTGTTTTATTTTCTCATTTAGATTTCCGTCGGATATTGTCAGTGACTTTTTTTATTGTCTCTAAAATGTAACTAGAAATAAAAATGTCGAATGAAATGAAATGATTCATAATTCTTATAAAAAATATAATAGCAACGACGAGAATAGAAACAAACAATAACATTAATATTTTTTATAAAAATCAATTGAACGAAAATTATAAACAAAACGAAAGTATAATTAAAAAAATGATGAATAAAATACACAACATCAGCTGACAATAGCAAAATAATAGATTGTTTATTAAAAAAAAAAATTAAACCTCTAACCT
Organism: Acanthosepion pharaonis; assembly: GCA_903632075.3. Taxonomy (NCBI): domain Eukaryota; kingdom Metazoa; phylum Mollusca; class Cephalopoda; order Sepiida; family Sepiidae; genus Acanthosepion; species Acanthosepion pharaonis. Next base: position 18,982 of record CAHIKZ030000410.1, read on the forward strand.
CATAGATTAACGTCTTAGAACAAAGATAATACGGCAGATATTAATTACGAATTTAAATTCCCATTAAGGAATTGTAATCCTGATTAATCAAAATTCGTAAATAATTATATAGGCAACACTAAAACATGTTTGACAGGCACACTCGCTCTACACCTTTCTGACCATAGCTCAATTAGATCTCAATTAAATATTCATGGTACATACCGGACACTATTCGTAACATACTTGTACACAACACAAATATAACAGCGTCATCAACATGCACAAAAAACGGATAAAATTAATGGAAACCTTCTTAATAACATAAAAACAAAAAAACTTAATAATAATAACTATGAACATGGACACAATATTTTGAACGTGTTTTGAAAAATGAAAATATATAAATACATACAAGCAACAAACTATTTCTTATTTAACAGTTAAAATATTTAATCCTTGAATATGGCTAATGTATAATGTTAGATCGCAAGAGAAATTGTATAAAAAACTAAATAAAAGCATATTGTCTGTCGTATTCAATGAAATGTGCATGAAAAAGGGATTGCTGCCCATATATATATATATATATATATATATATATATATATATATATATATATATATATATGGGTGTGCCTGTGTCTGTACTTTCAGCCAAAAACAAAGATCACCTCAACATGGGAATGGTCTATTTCAAGCTGGTCTGTACGCAGCTATCATTAGATACATTACCCCGTTTACCAGTCGCTAACACAACCCTCTCCTCATGAAAAGGTGTCTATCAGAGAAGGACTGACATTGGAAATAAATTTAAAACAATGTTTCGAGACAGACGTTTAGTGACTGATGACAGCTGCGTACAGACCAGATTAAAATGGACTATTCCCATGTTGAGTAATCTTTGGTTTGCACTGTAAAATTAATATTACTCGGAACAACCAGTATTATATAACAACAGAACTATTACCTGTGCTATATATATCTACTATCTATATTCCTCATGGTGTCTGCATGTGTGTCTGTCGTGGGTATTGTTACCTCGCCCAGGCCGTATTTCACACCCGATTTTGATGCGGTTTTCACCACAAGTTTGCAAATGGCTGCCGTAAGGATATGACGGTGCCCGATTTTTGAGTTCGGACTCAGGTTCCGAAAAAATCGATAATCGATAAAATCGATAATCTAAAAAATCTGCTTACAGAAGTAATGATCGCATTTGAAACAAATTTGACACCCTCTTAGAGTCTACCGTTAGAAGTGTTGTCCAGAAGTTTCATGACCACGAACCCTTAAACAGCGCGGAAAATCGATAAAATCCAGAAACCGATACGCCCAGATTGCGCCTGAACCGTATGTCGGTTTTTAGCGAAAACCGACCGGATTTATGAGGAGGCCATTGGGTGTCACCATGTGAAGTTTCAACTCTGAGCACCCCCCAAACAGTGCAAATTGACAATCGGTCAACCCTTAAAAATGTTTTTTTCCGGTTGGGTAATTCCTGAATGCAGATTAATTTAAGGTCACGCTAGTCGCGGGAAGAAACAGGTCAGTCCTTGCAGTGGAATGAAAGAAAACATTTTACCTCAAATTCTAGAATGGATGCAGGGCCATTGAAATTCGGCATTTTTATCCCTCCTACCAGGTCTGACTTTGAGCCAAAAATGACATATTCGACTTTGTCAACACTTTTGCTTTAATCGTCGCGTATTACCAAAATACGCACTTACTTTATTAGCGTCTTTAATGAAAAAAACCCGCATACGTGCTGAGTGAAAATGGTTCCACCTTCAGCAGTTCATTTTCCAATTCTTTAAACATTTTCCCGTAGACCAGGCCGCATCGCAGACCTGACAAGGATTTTTTGCGCTAAAACACCAGGTCTTCCTCCCAAACCATTTCAAAGCTAATGCCAGCAAACGGTTAGCGACTTTTCGTTGTTGCACAAACCAAACGAGCAAACGCTTCATTGCAGTTCCTTGCATTCTCATCGCCGGCATCATTTGCGTTACAGCCAAGCTGCATATGCAGCAGGCAGCTTGACCCCGTTTACGGCCAAGCCTTGCGCTTGCGAAATCATGCGCGCGTGCGTGAATGCGCGCTAGCATCTTCCATTTTGCCTGAGCTCATTCATTGGTCTAAGTCATGGCTATTGTCCAGGCTACACCAATCAATGACAAGTCACGCTCCCTTTAAATACCTTCAACGCGGCTGCATCCGCACTCACGTTTTGAATTGATCACCATTAACGCATCTGTACATGGATTAATTGTCAGCTTCCATATGTCAGTTACATATTTGCTTAAACGTTTACATTACCCATTTTATCTCCGCGTGCTGCCTCTACTACGCAGCCCAGGCTATCTTAACGTTCCATACCTTCTTTCTACCTTTTCGTAGTTCAGTTTTGCTATTAGAGAGTTAACTGCTGTCGCAAGTTACTTATTGACTCCATCAGACAAAGTTGCGCTGCGACTCTTACATTCAGTTTCGTGATACTTTACGAAATGACACTGATGCACGCAATATAGGCAAGATGTGTATACTACTTGCAACATTCACAGGCAGTCCACGATACATGCACGCGAGGACGCAAGACGCGATGACATACGTTCGTAAGTACGGCCGACCAGACCTATTCATATCTTTCACTTGTAACCCAAAATGGTACGCAATTGCTAAAGAACTTATAGGTCAATCGGCCTACGACCGTCCAGACCTCATTGCGCGTGTTAACCATCTGAAGTTGGGAAAGTTAATGGATATGATTACAAAGGTCCAGATTTTCCAGTTGAGTGGCAGAAACTTCGGCCTGCCTAACGCATAGACTAATTCGGCTGTCGACAAAATTGAGGCCACAGAAACAGATCATCTTAGCGCTGAAATTCCTGATCCGTCGGCTGACACTGAATTTTTCAAGTGAAAACGCACATGATTCAACATCTGCGGGTCAGTCCGCCAACTGTCACAACAAGACTGTAAATACCATAGTACCACGATTTCGTGAGCAGAAACCATTACTTAAGGACGGTTATCCACTGTACCGGAGTCCCGTGAAGGATGATTTACAGCCGTGGTAAAAGGCCACCATGGGGATAACAGGGCTCAAAGCATACTGTCCCCTGCAACAAATCGTTCAATTTGCACACCAGTGTCGAATATTGCCATTCAGTTCGCTCCATCAAGTATGTATGCAAGTACATGCACAAAGGGACTGAAGGCTGCAATGTTTGGTGATAGGCAGGGAAGGTTGTAGATTACAAGAACTTGTTCCAGCAGAGGTTTGTAAACATTAGGGCTAACACAAGGGCCTTCGACACAGGGATTCAGCTTCCCCATCCACGAACGCTTCCCAGCAATCGTAGACATGGTTCACCCAAAAACCAGGGGACTTCGTTATTTTTGCGGAAACAGTTGCATGTTGTGCGTACCAAAACCATTGACAGAACTTCAAACCCTGCTGACAGGACGAAATTTACTAGTACCCAGGAGTTCTTACGTGTGGACAAAAAGAACGCCTGGGCCCACTGGTCGGTCCAACATCCTCACAGGCGTCTGGAGACGCCAAAGTGGGGCATCCCGGTTTCCCCATCGCGAGAAACCTGTGTCCACCGCGACTCTCTGTAATGGGACCAGGATCTAAAATAATTTACGGACGGTTAAACGTTTTGAGGACAAATTTATAACTGGTCTGCCCTTTTGGCAGGACAAGTGCTTATCCAATGGGAATGCATTTAAAAATCCATCTGCGCCAACTCTTCAATCTTTTCAGAAGATCCCAAATCACTTTGGGACAAATAAGGACCTGTTTTGCTATGACAATTAACAAAGCTCTTACATTCAAGTGTTTGATTTGGCAAACTCCAATTTTCTTGCATGGAAAGGAAAAAATGGAATGGATTTTGCTGAGGAATGGCTGAGGAATTCAGTGTAGACCACATTTTCAGCTTTTTGTGAGGGTGAATAAAGGAACACATCATCGAGCCTGCTGGCTAGCAGGCAACGAAGTTGGCCATAGGAGAAGCACTGCTCCTCTAAGTGTACACCAATGACAGACAGTGTTTGTCCTTGGGACTTATTAATTTCCCCTTTACCACATTACTGTGAAGCATTGACCATCACCAACTAACTAAAGTTATAGCATCAATTGTCTCCTGCATCACCATACCATATGTAGAGAAATGAATGACCTCTAACAGATTACGGGCCCTTTCAAAAATGCTTAAAGAGACCCCTTCATGCAGCAAAAAATTGATAAAAAGCTCCAGTTCCACCTGCCATCAGCTGTCAGTTTTTGACTTCTTTTAACGCCCAGGCTGCAATTAACGTCAAATGTCGATTCAACTTCCAACATTTACGGCGTCAATTTAATGGACAGATATTCAATTTGGACTCAGGCTTTCAAAAAAATTGTTAAATCGGCTGGTACTCCATTATTTGGGTGGATTACATTCTAAAATTCCAGGCTTTTCTTTACAATTCAACCAGAAATTCCTATGTGGCCCAGTTAGAGGTGCCTTTGATAGAATGCCGTGACCCCATCGTGACTCAAAAATCGATACAAACCTCCGTGTTGACCATGCCCTCAGCAGTCCATTTCCACCCTTTAAATTTGTTCTTTCTCCCAGGCCGCATCCCAGATCCGATTTTTCAATTTACGTCATTGTGTCATGCCAGAGCCCAATTTTTATTTGGGACTCAAACTTTGTAAAAAACCGATTAACTCACAGGGATACGGATATGGGTTTAAAGTTGAATGTCTCGCCTGCACTATGTGGCCCAGTATATCTAAGCTTTTTCACCTCATTTGGACTCTGTGCAGTTGACTTTGCGTTGTTAAACACTTTTGAGCTCTTTTTATTTGAACTTAAAATCAGATCAATGTATGGTTTCAAAAGTTCCGGGTTAACAAAAAAAGGGCAACAACAACCCCCAAGTTGTATGACCAGTCTCAATATTTCAGGAACTGCGTTGGGTGTTAAAAAAAAGTATTTGTTCTTAACATTGTTTTTCATTCGGTTTTTCCAGTTACGAGTCCTTTTTAAAGCTGATCGTTTTGGGTTTTCATTTTGTTTACTTCTTTTTCGTAACAGATTTAATGTTTAGTATAGAGCTTAGAAAAATTTGCAGTGTGAGATAGGCAAGAAGTAAGGCATGTAGCAACATCAGCATGGCAAAGGGCACTCCTTTAAAAGGCAAGGAAGGGAAAAATATTTTAAGTCAAGTGATAGCTGTATTGCTGTATGTGTATGAATCAATTTTTTGGGCAACGCCGGGCCATGCCTAGTCTTATATAATCTTAGTGCCTACTAAGATATAAAACATTTAAACAAGGGTTATATAGAGACCTGGCTATATTAATGATAAAAATTATAAAAAATCAGAATATGACAAAATCAGGAAATAATACATAGAGAAACTTGTCTCAACACAGATCTACAAGTTACTTACCATTGCCTGAAGAAGTGTTTCCCATATATTCGTTCATTATATTAAAATAATAAGAAAGAACAGATAAGATTTATAATCCAACCTTCTTAGCAATTTGTTATGAAAAAAAAAAACAAGAATCAATACAAACAGTAGAGCAAAATATTATACCACCTTTTTCTTTTTAAAAACTTAAAATCCAAAGTCTTGTTTCATTGTCAAGCAATGCTAGGAACAACTTTCTAAGAAATTTACTTAACAGGGGAAAGGGGACAATATTGAAATTATGAGTTGTTGGGGGTTAAGGGTGCCTCTATCTATTTTAATTCCGGGGTGGTTGGGTTTCAATTTCCTTAGCTGATACTATCCAATATTGTTCGGTACAATCATCAGGTTAACTTTAGGTGGGGTGAGGGTATCTGCTAGAAAAATGTGATACTTCAGTTCAATGTGGTCATCTAGGGTTTTAATAACAAAAAAAATAAAATTTTGCATTTTATTCATCTGCTTAAATCATATTTTTTACCGATTTTTTAAAAGGGTCATTTAAATATTAGTAAGTCAATTTTTAATATTTAAATTTATTCTCACCGATTTAAAGTACCATTCCAGTGTCTAATAGGATACTATATGCCTATTTTGACATTTTCCTGGGCTGTTATTTTTACAAATAAATATATAAGAATTTAATTACTAATTAATCGATCAAATGAAAATGTATGTTTCATCTCTCTACCTTATTATTTTTTTCAAAAGGAAAAGTTGGCATTTGACAGTGCCTGCAAAAACAGCTATTTTTTACTTTCAGAAACTTAATGTATAATTTTTCATGTATGCATTCACAATGGAAATGTCTCTTCAATGACCCTTGTCTTTGTAATGTCCAGGAAAGGTCTCTGAACAGAATAATCACACAATGTTTGTGAAAATAATATTTAGGACAAGAACAAAACATATAAGATTTGCTCAGTGGCATGTAGAAGAAGAGGTCAACTGTCTCTTTTGGACTTCTATCTTTGAAACGCCTGAGGGATGGGTACATCGAAAGTATCACCTGGGTTCAACCTCATCTAGATTAGTGTTTTCTTCAGTTGAATATTGACTTTTTAATTTGATTCTAGTGCCTCTTGTGCACCATTTCAGGACATTTTACTAGATACACCATCCGTTCAATTTTTTTGTTAAAAAGTTCGACTCCCAAAATGTTTTATTTGACTGGTAAGAGGTGTAAAACATTTTAAACAATTTATAAATTTTTTTTTCAGGTTTTTGTTTTGAAAATGATTGAGGATTTTTTGATTATTTGGTATAAAAAGTCAAAAAACTTAATTTTTCATTAAACATAATTTCTGCTTGTGAAAAGAAAAGGATATATTAAAAAATGAAGAACTAAATAAACACTGAAAAAAACGAATAATGTCAATTCACAACAGGTGTAAATAAACAAACTAAAATCAGGGGAACAAAAATAAATGATGAGCAAATTTTCACAATATATATAAAATTAAAATAAATCCAAAAAATATTCTTCTTCAACAATACTCTCCCTCCATTATCTCAGATAATCAAAAGATGTCTGGGAAATACAAAATCTCAAACCAGATCTAAAAAATTTGTTTAAGGGAACTGGCATTCTACTAAATCGTGAGACCAAAATAATGTTAAGGAAATTATAGGTAAACCAAATTTCAAGGATAAGGTAAACCATTAATAGACCAAAAAATAAAAAAGGATTTAACCAACCATGTAGTAACAAAAAAAATAGAATAGTCATTGGAATATGATGGAATTCATTCACTAGCTCGAACACTAAAGAAAACTTTCAAAAACAACTCTAACTGTAAAAATTAACATAATTTCCTATTAGAATGCAAATGAATAAAATGAGAAACAAAATGGAAAGTCTAAATGGCCCTTTCGCCAGAGAGCAAAATAAATTACCAAATTGGATCAAGTCAGCTCCCCATGAAAGAATAACATTTTTGTAGAAAAAGATGATTTAAAAAAGCCATGCAAAATTCACTGTGTAAAAAATAAAAAAGACAGAAAAAATAACCAATTAGAAAAAAAAAAGAAACATGAAGATAAATAGATTTTGTATCTCAAGAACACTTTGTCAAAAATGTGCTTAACTACGAATTTAATAACAGGCAAAATATATACATAAATCACTGACAAAAAAAAATCTCTCAACAAAACAAGGCAAAATAAAATAAAGGTCTCGCAGTACACAAAATATTATATACATGTCTTCCCCAAAAACTAAAAAATAACATGAACTGCTAACACAAAATCCCATTTCCAGCAAGCAGGAAAAACTGTCAAAAATGACCAAGGAGGGGAATTCTGAGAGTCAAGAATCTCCCATCCAAAATCTTAAAAAAACTTAGAGATAATTTAACTAAAAAAAATTAAAATAAAATAAAAAAACAAATGAAAAGTGAGTTCACTTTCTTTTTTTACACTTTTAGATTTAATTTACACACACAAATATTCAGCAGGTTAACTGAAATTTTCTTGGGCATTTAGAATTTAGATTTTCTAATTCACCTTAAGGAAAACATTTATATTACAAATACATATATATATATATATATTACAAATATATATATATATATATATATATATATATATATATATATATGTATATGTATATATATATTAAATATATTTATATGCCTTTACAAATACATATATGCTTATGTATTAAATATATATATGTAACAAATACATATATATATTTTACGGGACCGGATATATATATTACAAAATATATATATATATATATATTCAAATTTTATATACATGACACATATATATATATATATAAGAAAATTTACATAACCAGGTTTCTACTAAAATCCGGGTCTCTCTAAAATCGCGTTGGTATCATCATGTTTTTTCCTTCAAAATATTTGGATAAACAAATACTTTGCTGCCCAAGACTATTGGATTTTTTAAAAGGGCAAAACAAAATCCCTTTTGCTAAATGGAAATCAGAATTGCTTATACCTGTAATTCTTCATTCACATGTTACCTTTGCTTCAATAAAAAACTGAAAATCATTAAATTTAAGGACAAGATTTTGCCTATTATTAAATCAAAGGAATC
>CAHIKZ030000410.1:32500-55000 GCA_903632075.3 Acanthosepion pharaonis
AACATTTGCTGGCACGAGTCATGAACGCCAGAAATTTCGAAATGTCCCAAAAAGTTCTTTTTTAGCTTAAAAGAAACATGTCTACTGGGAAAGTTTTCTTAGACAAACAGATATTTCTTTTGACGCTGTTCTGAAACGCAGAAATGACAAATATGTTGCACACTCTAAAGTTCATGTTAAGGGCACTTTCAGAACAAAACATGGCCTTTGGAGTTGTTGCCTCCGATGGAAAAATGCCTATCACATTTTAAAAACCTTGTAAAAACGTTAATGTTGATACATATTTCAAAACTCTGAGATACAATGTATTACCATGACTCAACACCAACTAGCCAGTGGGGAACAATGTATTGACTCAGGATGGTGTTCCTGTCCATACAGACAAAAGAGTAAAGAATTTCTTCAAAATCAGTTTTGCCGATTTTTGGCCATCACACTTCTGGCCCTCTTACAACCAAGATCTCAACCCTCTAGATTATGCTGACTTGAGAGTTTTAAAACATTTTACTGTGGAGCCTCTAATCTAAACCTTAACTTTCTTATGTATATTATCAGAGATGAGTGGGACAAGATTTTATCTGTTCTTTGGAGAACGTTGTAGAAGTTTCAGGAGGGGGGGCTTGTGGAGGCAGTAATTGAGAAACAAGGAGGATATATCGAATAAATTTTTTTTTGTTTGGTATTTATATGTTTGAACTATTCGTATTTCTTTAATAAAACTAATTAATCAACTATAAGGCTTTCTATTTCCATAAATTATGCATGTTTTGCCTCCCCACCCTGTATACACATATACATCCATCGAAACATACAGATATATATGAATATATAAACATACAAATACACATACACCAACATACACATTGACAAAACCGTGACCCTTGTAGGAGGCCAAACACAGTTAACAATGGTCCGGGGTACCCTAATTCTGTCCCCTTGTCGGACTCCATATTCAGGAGTAGTTTTAGGTAATACCCAAGTCCTACGACACACCCTCGAGAAAAAAATCTATCAACCGCAACTTCATTTCCTTACTGATTGTCAATCGCCTGATCTTTTCAGTCATAACCATCTAGAGGCTTCGTTTGCTTCCAGTGTTATTGAGTGAATAGCTTTGTTATTTACCAAGCCTGTTACACCTAATTTTGGCAACACCTTACATAGTCATCGCCCGGCAAAGCTTGTGCATCTGATTTCAATCGGTTTACAGTGAATTTAACAACCACGCCTTTTGAATTCCTCTACAGTCTGTAAATGTTTCTTTTCGCGGACTTCGTCCGGGTTTTCTTCCCAAGGGATTTTTAATTCTAACATGATAACTTGCTTAGTCTTTTCAGAATAAATAATCATGTCTGGATGAAGCTTATATAAATGTATTATTTTTACTTGGAATTTTCGCTGCCTGCCTATATCTATTATAATTTTTTAATCCGGCGCAGAAGTGAGGGTGGATGTTTTCTTCTTTCGTAATGCTTTTACATTTTTCCCGACTCTGACAAAATACATCTTCATCTTATTCGGTTCACATTGGTTTGTTTGGAGACTCCATGAGACTCTTGTTGTAATGGCTCCTAAAATTTTATCATGATGCTACCAGTAACGCCCTCCCACTTAACGCCTTGAGGCATCCGCTCAATACGTGTTGAAAGGATCATTACCTTCTGGCACAACGGAAAAAGTTGAGACTCAGTCTATCCTCACATGTGTAGGAGAGCCGCGCTGGGTAATGTATCATATACTGCCTGCCCAAAGAAGGTTATATTACTGGAATTTGTATATCAGTGTCCGTACAGAAAATCTCCGTTTTTTTTAGGTTTCCCCATTTTGTCCAGTCTACCTGTTGAACTAAGGACACCATTTTACTAGCTCTAATTCCATCCACACCTGCTCTCACTTCATATTAAAGACAGTATTTCTCATCTTTTATTTTATTTTTCTCTCCTTCGTGGATTGGAACAGGAACATAGGCATGATCTGCTTACTGCCACTGATTCTACAAGCGTTTTCTGTCTCAACCTTTGTTCTGCTGTATTGAGCCTGTGCAATGCCTTCCAATTTAGCCCCTTTCGAACCTCTATTCCTGCTTCTGCGACTTTATGATCATTTCAATTCCTATATAGGATTGCCTCCCTTGTCATCACCATTTTAAACCCCTCTGAAGGGAAGTAGTAATGCATTCGATGCTCCATACAGAGCTACACAACTCAAACCTCTCACTTTTTTCTCCGTCTTTACAAATTTTGTCAGTGCTATTTTATATAACATTAGAGGCCACAGAATCTTTGGAAAATAGTATAATGATATATCCATGAATTTGTTCAATATTGCTTCGACGTTAGAAAAATATCAGTATCTTTTAAATTAGCAATGAATATTTTAAGAAGACACCTTTCTAGTTTTTTTCTTTTAATGATGGCATAATGGTTCCTGCAATGTTGAAACGGATCTTTCTATCACAATCCCTCTCTTCAAAACTAAACATCTCGATTTTGTTGCCTTACTTCCTTATGTGCAGTGGCGTATTTAATCCTGTTTCTGGTCACTATCATTGGATTTCGAGACACCGACACATGGAGGAACTCGGCTCTGTATTGTGTATCTTGGTCATAATCCTCCTTTGTATCATCAGTAAAAATACCTGTGCGTTGTGTCTGTTTGACTGTCTTTCTCCCTGCAAACATTTCATCATAATCTGTTAGATTTTTAGTTCTCGTGTGTTGTTACATGCATTCCCCCAGATGTATTTCACTTTCGTAATACTAGTGTAATTGTTAGTCGAAAGTCCTTCATCCGTCTTGATGGGGTTCTCATTCTCCACGATTCAGGATCATCTGGCAATATCTATTTCCTATAAAACTCGTAGCTAACAACGGTTTCTTCCTAGTGGAAGATGCAAGTAGCGGCGATGACCTAGCTTGCCCCAACTGCTGTTTTTCCGACCTCTCAACTGTCTCTCCAGTTATAATCAAAACTGTTCTCTGCTCGCCATCTAGTCTATTCCTAGAGGTCAGTGAATTATTCAGAGTTACATTTCGTAGAATGCATCTAGTGAATGCTTTGGTACACATCATCAATAATGTTTCTAGCCGAGGTTCATTAGTGTTTTTGAGTCTTTCAACAACCCACACAATCTTTGCGTTGTCCCAGCCGATTCTGATCGGGTATCAAGTTGTGTACTAACATTTAGCTACAATTTTCCCCAACTTCCCATTATTTATTATGAAATTAAAATAAATGAGGCAAAAAGCAATAAGGATTTGCTGGGTGAGGCTGCTCTTCGCTAACTCTCCTAGTCATAGTTGTTCACAAGCACGACTCATCCATACAATACAATTTCTCCATTTTCTACTATAACTTATGCTTCACGATTCAATAATACATATATCACAATATCATATAATCAAAGGGAACAGACAAGACATCCTATGATAAAAAGAATTCATAAGATCACTAAAAATATATTAAAAAAAATTAATAAAAGATGAAATGTGGAGGGGGAGGGGTTGAACCCAATAAACTAACAAAGGGTAGTAACAAAACAAAATAAAATAAAACTGATGTTGGTAGAACCCGCCCACCCCTCAAAATATTAAATGCTCATATAAACACGGCGTTAATTTGCTTATTAAAAAATATCCGGTATTATATTTTCTAAATTAAATTCTGTATTAATTGTAGGTTCGTAAATTTTCTCTATTGGGTGCAGATTTATAAAGGTATTAATTACAGCTTTAAATCTTTAACATATTTTTGCTTAAAAGTTACTAAACGCAGTCACACTACAGTCATTCGTCTTCCACTGTCCTCATTTAGCATTCACCACTCTATATACGAAAAGTCTAACAATTTTTATTTTATCAATGATAAAAATTTAACCTTAAAGGCAAAGCATAAGATGTGAAATTAAAATTTATATTATATATCCAAAATATATGTTATATATCCAAAAGAATTGTTTATTTTCGCGGTTGAATCCTTTTCATCTTAAAGTAAGATGATACATTATTCAAAACTATTTAATAAGGATTTTTTTAACTATTTTATCTCAGATTACCATAATTTAATATCGAGTATCAAGAGCAAAATAAACTGATCCAAATTAATAAAATATCTCAGATCTTTAGAAGGATAAAAATGACTACTGATGAACTATCAAAATTCTTATTTATAATTATAATTTAGAGATAGCTTCATTTAAAAAATGCCTTTTTATTGAGATGTAATATTTTTAATTACACCTTGTCTAATATAGCTATTATTTTTTAAAAGAGTTCATAATTTTAATATACAGATTATAAAAAAGAAGTCAATTTTAGAACACTTAATTCTCGACAAAATTTCCAAGGCCATTTAAAATATATATATATATATATATATATATATATATATATAGCTATGGTTAGACGAACATTTTTCAATTATAGTTTCGATAGATTCGGAAGATCCTAAGATGCCTCTATTTTGTCAATGAATTACCAGACTTTGTTCTGATATTTGTACTTTATAAACCATATTTTCGCACTCACATACATATAAGGGAGTGATAGAGAACGAGAGAGAGCGTAGCTATGTTCGTAGAACTGTACAGCCAGAGTATCTATGCATATGTCTACATTATGGTGATTAAATGGTTGCTCAAATGAACCATACTGAAGAAACAAATACCGAGAATTGGTGCAAATTTTGTCACAAGATTTACAAACAACCATCGCCAGATTTGGAATTAAAAAAAATATCTATAGGGTCCAGATTATGCTGCTAGTAGCCTATACCTTTGGAGGTGGGAGAATAGATGGATTTATGCCGTTGACAAGGTAAATTACACGTCAATGAATATGATCTTGACTGGAATTCGAAATTGGGGATGTGCGGTGGTGCAATGGATAGCGGGTTGGATTAAGGAATGCACACATACACACACCTAGACACACACACACACACATATATATAGTTTATGAACATTGAGTTCAAGGAGGAAACATTATCTTATCCTTCGTTGTTGACCTTGGTGTCGACGTTTTTACTTACGCACCTTCTATCACTATTATTGTGCATTTTTACCTACAATTCAAGAAAAATTTAAATATATATTTTTATAACGCATATACAGACAGGCGCGCGTGCGTGTGTGCGTGTGCGGGCTGAAACAATTACAAAAATCTACCCAAGTTTTTGATATTTCATATCAAAATAATGAAAATCCGCTATTTTTTTTTGAGTGATTTTCGGCTTTTAGATAAGACGGATTAAATTTATTTAGTATATTCTTAAGCAATTCTAGTATTTCTGCATGTTATTGTAATGAAATTAAAACATGTTTTTCGCATTTTTATTAATAGTTTCAATAATTCCTGAGAGAATAGAAGTTAAGCTTAAGTATGTTTGTGTCTAAATTTTACATTTTCATAGTTAAAAATCTTATTGCCATTGTACATAAAATAATGGATGGACAAATCTGTTTATCGAGAATTTGTTATTGGCTTATTATTTAATTTTTTTTCTGTTTAATATTAATGTTTTAATATATCAAGAGATAATATTATGTTTAGTTATAATATTGTGTAAAACAATTTTGTCCATAGATAATTGCTTTATATTTTATTATCCTATATAGATATAATATTTTTTGATGCTTGCACACATTTAGTCTTTCTTATATTATTAAATAACATACATACATCCATGATTTTTATACGGTTTGAATAATACTGACATCGATTTTATTCTATTAAAATCATGAAATTAAATTATGATGTGCATGGTAAACGCAACAACATTCGATAAAGCTCCTTGAAAATTCTGTAAACAAAGTCATCAAATAAATTTTCCCAAGAGCCCGGCATGGATTTCTGCACAGCCAAGTGATAGCTGATCCGACATTTACATAGGTACTTCCACAAAATCGCTAAAAAAAGAGCATAGCTTGATGAAAAAGACGCCAACCTTGTCGAAATCGAAATTTTATTGTCTAAATGCTTATGTTATTATTAAGAGGAAAGACCAAAGTTTTTTTTTTAATTTTTTTTAAAAAATTTTCCTTCTTTTTAGAACATTCTAAATTTTGATTAAAAAAACCGTTTTTCTATTTGTATCAGCGGAACTAGTAAATAACAGACACTTTTTAGCAGTTTTTTTTGGTATGACACACATTAATTTGAAAAATCGTGCAAAAATAGAAATAATTATCAGATGTTAATGAAACTTTCAGGAACTATTCACAGATGATCGAAATTATTATAAATATGTTTTTTTATGAAAGTCATGGTAGAAATATATTTTAAAAATATTTATTACTCCCCCCCCCATAACTAATTTTATGAAAACGCTAGAAATTCGATCGCATCGGTTTTAGTGATTACAATAATTAAAAGCACAGGGCTTTGAGGAATGCAAATCATGTTTTTTTTTGTTTTTAATTGGATACGCAGTACCTGAAAATCAGCTCTGAATTGTAACATACAAAACTCAATAAAACAAAGATATTATTTAATTTCAAATGCTTTTATTTGATTTTAGTTGTTTTTATGAATATGGACAATATTTTCTGAAAGCAAAAAAAAATTTTTCGATGAAAAATGAATTTTTAATAAAATTATTTGTTATTTCATTAATTATAATAGATTTTACATTTAAGTTGTTAAAATATTATAAAATTAGTTAAAAGCCGCATCGGCTTTCATAAGTGTCCTTATGAGATAGATCTTTTTTAGCGCGTTGTAAATTGTATCATTTTGACTAATCAGAAGATCCCCAGTAAATAAGAAATGTAATTTTGTGCTTATAATCGAGCTGTAATTATAAAATACGGAAGACCAACCAGAATATAATTAAGTTGCGTTATTTGAGTTAAGCATTGTTCTCCGCTGTTAAGGCCTTTACTTTTGCGAAACACGTGGTGAGAAGTTAATTTGATTTTTCAATTTCAACTGAGAAGGGTACCTACAAGTATCAGTATCATCTTATGAAATTTATATGATCTTATTTTTACATTAATCTCAGTTACATTTTTCCATAAATGAAATATCAAAATTAATAATAAAATGAATGCAAATACAAATAACAGTAGAATGTAATAAATGTACATAAAATTATAGTATTTTATGTACAATTCTGATAAAATTTCATAAGAAAGGTACCTATAAATTAATTAGATACCTTTCTTAAGAAATATGAAATTTAATGTCACTCTTAACAGTTTTATTTTTAATTTCTTTACAATATATTTCCCATAAAGCATCATAAACGTAAAGTTGAAAGCTAAGTACAAAAAAAAAAAAAAAAATTAAACCGCTGAAAGTTTTCGTTAAAAATAACGGGGTAAATAATTTGTTCACGTAAATGTAAATTATTTCACTTTTCTCCTTCCGTAGAACAAATTAGCCTCATGGAATTCGTAAATATATCATTCATCACATGTCAAGGGACGCGAAAGTTTATGACCTGCTTTGTTTTATTTTCAAATTACATCTTTTGGCACAAAAGCTAAGTTAAGTTTGGTTCAAAATATTTTAAATAAACATTATAATTTCTTATTTTCTTAAAATAAGTTTTGAAAAAATGATAATTGATATTTAAAAAAATTTCAAAGTCAGATTTCCAGTTTTTTTTAAAAATGGAAAAAAATGGTCAATTTTGCTGACTCAAAAAACTAGATTTTTTAACGAAAATTTCGGACGTGCTAGGAACGATTAAAAATGGAAAAAAATACCCCCAAAAATACTTTGACCTTTCCTCTTAATAATAACAAACATTTAGACGATAAAATTTTGTTTTCGTCAAGTTTGGCGTCTTTTTCATCATGCTATGCTCGTTTTTTAGCGATCTCGTGGAGGTACCTACATTTACAGGACAAAAGATTTAAATTGATTCCACCACTCAAGCAGAAATACAAACAAACTCAAGAATGCTACGCACTGTGGTGAATACCAGCACAAAAATCATTCGTGGGGAAGATGACATTGTATAATTTAAAGATCTTAACGTTCGATTTTAATTGTAAATTAATTCTACACTTGTCATTTTATAAAGTACCTTAGACGTTGATGATGGTATGACATCTTTTCGAGATTAGCTTCTAGCTATCGTTCAGTTTACGGCAATATCCATTTGAAAAACAGGTTTTCGTATGATCACTGAGTTTAATCAACTTCTTTAAGAAGACCAGGTGCTGTAAGCTTTCATGTGAGTTTGGTTTAAAAGATAACGGCTCGGAATAGGAAAGCAGAGAAAATTGTTCCAATTCTTGTCGGGTATCTTATATTCACTTACGCGCAAATAAAATTGGGAAACGTATCAATCCATATATTCCCCCTACCAAGCTATGTTTTCAAAAGGAAAGAAACAATTACCTCTAGAAAATAATTACAATCGAAAAATAAATTATGGCCAACGGTGGATAATTCATAAAAACAAATGAATCTATCTTTCTTAGTGTGGATTAAAACGTCAGAGATACATGGATTTTTTGCTTACTAAGCTAGATAAACAAACTCACGTATATATTGTGAGAAGGAAAAATATATACTTAATTACATATACACAAACATACATAGGATGTGCATGAACTAGAATCAAAATTGATTTGAACATGGCGTTACACATCTTATGTAATCTCATTAACGCATGGAAATCTCTATTACCATTCAATGTTGTTATGAATGACTATACTGTTTATCGGTACTGCTGTGGATTCCGAGATGAAATCCGGTACCAATATATAAAAAACGCCAATAATAAATATAGGAAAATAATGTATTAACGTAATAACACAAACTGGTAATACAGGTCAGTAGTTCCTGGAATACGCGTTAGTAGCAAAATATCTATACAATCTTTGGTATTGAAATATCGCTGTATGACTTCTTACCGAGTCTACCTGCTCGCTCACGGTGACTCTTGGTCGCTACTGTTTGTTTGTTTGTTTGTTTGTTTGTTTGTTTGTTACCTTCACCCTATGTTCCTCTCGTCGTCTTGCTCGGTCTGGTCTTCACGTAGCAGTAGTATATGTATATACTTGGTGAGTCCATTTGGGTAAAACGGGGAGGAAAGCTCAACAGGTACAAATAGTTTACTGAGCAGACTTTCACAATAAAGAAAGCAAATTTGAACATATATAGCACTCTTGGCGTATTTTAGTAAATTTCAAAGATGATGTTTCACTATTTGTATCTAGATCTATCAAAGCTCATATGAGTAATTTTATTCGCTTATAAACTGCCATCTTTGAGAAAGTTTCATTAATCCATGCGCATGTAAATTTGTATATTTCTAGGGAAGGAACTAATTTACCTAACTTGTTTTACAAGTTTTAGAGAAATGAAATTATCGCCATCAAGGAAAAATTGTAAAGATCGAATTAAGCGCCGATCCGCATGTACAAGTTTATTTCTCACGATAGCTGTACAATGAAATCTAAATTCAACCTCAAAATTGTCCATAGGGACTCGCAATGCACAATGATGTCACAGTACAAACAGATACACATCAACTTACTAGTGTGTAGACTGCATTCTGCGTTGTTAATGGTGGATCCTTTCTTTCCTTTAGATATTTTTTACTCCACATTGTTGTAAACAGTGTATTCCCAACGCCTGAGACTGCCATTTTAATATAATGTGAACTTTACGGTTTTTGAAATGAAAATATCAGAATTTAATGCAGGCCATTTTACTTTTTGTGGCATCGTGAGGTACTGAAAAGCCATAATGTTTCCTATCTCCAAGTGTAATTAAATCCACTCCAACTCTGTATGAGATCTGTAGAGTATATTTGCGATTATTCGTATCGTGTCATTTACATTAATTTTAATCAGCTTTTCGATTTGGTCATCAGCAAGGACTATTTTTCGTCTACTCGATCGAAATTTCTAGGTTTTAATTTACGCACATTATTCTCAGTTATGGTCCCATCTAAATAATTGGGACATTACTATTTTTTTCTGTGCGTTCAGAGTTTTTCTTTTTTTTTCGAAATATGAGAAAAGCATCAAATGACGAAAATGCTTTTAATATTCCTATTATTTCTGTTGGTCTTCTTTGCATACTATTATATATTTTTTTTAATTTATAGTTTGTTTCATTATTTACATAATTCCCATTTGACGAAGTAAACAATTTGACTTGAAACTTTCATTTATTTTGTGGTCGGATTTGTTTACTTACGTTTGTTTCCGTATTTTATTTTTATTCGTTTGGTTCGTTTTACTTACATTTACGATTCCTCAACCCAAATTAAGAGTAAAAAAAATCGTTTCTCCGGGAAGAAAATTATTTCTTATTGGGATATTTTTCACTGACAAAATGACAAGAGTCGGGTTATCAAGAAAGGCATATTCGGCTCTCTCTCAAAGCCAAATCTACTCGATAAACAAAATTTAAAAGATGTATAATCCCAAAAAAGAGAGGCTTATAGAAATTGGTAGGTCATCAGTTATGGAGGAATTGTTTGTCTCACGAAAAAATCCATTCCCACCATTTATCAATATATTTGTTTTAGATGGATGTTGGCTTTGTGTAATGACTGACAAAATACATGGTCTTGATCAGTGGAAAAATCTTTAGATAACAGAAGATAAGAATACATAATGATAAGTTAAAAGTTTATGATTCAAGAGATTGAATTTAAATTATATCGTAATTTTAAAAGTTTTCTAATTCATTTTTCGAAGCATACATTTGTTTGCAAAACGATTTTCATATTCCGTTTATTTTTAGAGGATGACACATATAGTATGCCTGTTATTATTTATATGTTTCCATATTTTTTTCATTCATCCTACATTACTTTCATCTTGTGCATTGATAATTCGACTGAGATTCAGGATTGTAGGGATATCTTTCTTTAGGTTTCGAAAAAGTATTCAACATTGCAAATTGCGGATAGGTATTGTAATATTTTTACTTTTCTACCATTCACCCACAGATTAAAAAGCCTTTTCATATGCGGACTAGTCAGGATTTCATAGCGAAATAACAATATTTTCGTAACTGTAAAACAGTGGTAAGCAAGAATATTATTGGAAGGAAAAATAAGGTATGTTTGGGTCAGTGATCTAGTGTAGGGAACTTAAATGGCGACCAACTGAAAGGCAGGCATCCCTTACTCATGTTTGGCCTTGACCTTTGGTATAGGAAATCAATAATAAATAATCTTAGGTCTACTGGAACCATTTTATCTAACGGTGCTAAAATGCTATGTTGAATACAGAATATACTTAGAACGAGATTTGTACCTTATCGATATTATCACTACTTTTCAAAATTACACTCTAAGCATGAATCTTCAGAAGATCGACAAAAGAAACTGTTGGCTTACGATTTACGGTCATGTAAATTGATGACAACTTGAAATAAATTATTTTTTAAATAATGTGTAAGCTGTTATTAAGACAGTAAATTTTCATCAAAGTTCTTACACATTTCGTCTTACTTGACATATATTCTATTAGACAAATGTGATAAAAACTTAAAAGTTATGAAAAATTGCTAGACTATATACCAAAACACATATGAAAAGAATCAAATTAAAATTAAAATTTTTACGGTTTCCATTTCTTCAGAAGAAATCACATCGACGTATACATCATTTTCATTAACAGTTCGATTAAGTCATAAAAGATTAATTCATAACACGTACTGAATAAACCTGCTATATTTTTTCCAATTAATATGCAACCAT
Organism: Acanthosepion pharaonis; assembly: GCA_903632075.3. Lineage (NCBI taxonomy): Eukaryota > Metazoa > Mollusca > Cephalopoda > Sepiida > Sepiidae > Acanthosepion > Acanthosepion pharaonis. Next base: position 44,177 of record CAHIKZ030000410.1, read on the forward strand.
GTTCTCCCTGTATTAAATTATCGAATAAATTCATAAACCAAAATGTAGCTTCTTTCTGTTCGTACTTTTATAGGAACAGTTCACAGGAAATATATTGTGTATCTCAATTCATTGATTAATATATGTTCAACACCTACAGTAAACTGATATGTGGCACCATTTACCAAGGCTGAAAAAGAAAAGAAAGGAAAGAAAGGAAAAGAGAGGCGAAGACCCAAAGCGTGTATGATAAGCAGAACACCCACGGCTAAGAGACAATGGATAAAGGATATTTTGATAAGTAACAAATGGCGAAGAGTGTCATTACAATGGCAGGGAAATTAGCAAACCACAGACCGACTAGCCAAAGAAAAGTCCAAATGAAAATGTTATTTTGATAAGTGACGAAAAACAGGTGGACTACAGGGCTTTGGATAGATATAAAAAATTAATTGTGTCAAAAGCCGCACACGAGGTGGCCACTGACCGTTTTCTTTCGACAGAACATCTTTAGCCTGCGATAATAAAACTATGTTATCAGAAATATGGACCAAAAAAATGAATGGGAACCTAGAAATGTTTCTTTTCGAGGCGACGGTCTGGCCGTGTTAAAAAGACCACCCATTCTGATAATTAGCGAAAAGATGACTGACGAAGCCCAGGTGAGAAAAAGAGATATGACCACCATCGATCGTTTTGTTCTGTTTGCGGCTAGAGAAAATGATAACTGCGATTAAAAGAAAGAAAATGAAAAGAAAAAGATAATTATTTTTTTGTTAAGCAAGATATTTTTTTTCCTGAAACAAAGCCGCGGGATCGTACACGCCCGACTAGACATCATTGGTCGAGTGGTGATCACGTGAGGCAAGGAGGAGGCTGTCGCCGCCCATCTAGTGGATGGATATGAGAGGTTGCTACGAAGAAGGGGAGGACAGTTCGCCCCTCTGAAGTATGGTGAGAACAAGAGAAGGCTCCCAAAACTGAAAAAAAGTGGAAAATTCCTAACCAGAAATAAAGGAGGATGATATGTATTTAGAATTATCGAGGACCCCCGGCGCCGACAAACCCACCCCGGTTTTTGGTAGGCGTCCATATAAACGAAGTCGCAGCGAGCAGAAATCAGTTCGAGTTAGAGTTTCAGTTCCAGTTCCAGCAGAGCTCGAAGTTCGCAGTGGAAGTTGGTTCCACCTCGCAGATAGCTGACTTGAAAGATTCACGCAAATTCGGACTCCTCTTCAATCCAAGAACAATTAATTTGAAGAGCGACTTAGATCCAGACCACCAAAATAAGTTTTTTTTTTTCGACTTTCGCCCGAAGACACACCGAAAAACCTATTTCTTAAAGAGCAAACAACTTGAAGTGTTAAACTGGCCTAACTGAAAACAACGTGTCACAATCCATAGAACGGGTCGGGAAATAGATGCAGTACTATGTATCCAACAACTAGACATAAACTTTGTTATCATTTTTTTTGATACCTTGAATTTTTGAGTTATCATTTTATTTTCTTTTATGCATATTTGTGCGGTGTCACCCCCGTTTGAACCCGATTTGCATTACGGCCCCAACTACTGATTGATCTAGTCTGCCTAAGATCAATTCACAACGTGGGTGGGCAGACTGGAGATCAGTGCAGTTACTTTGGTAACCAGGCGTTGGAAGCGAGTTGGGAACGACGAGGTTGATATCGAATCTAACCAGATTCCCATCCGAATCACAAAAAGGTTATAACGTCACATTTGGGTGCCGCGACCGATACCAAGCCAGTTGGTCGTCACAGGACGAGACAACAGGCGGACGTCACGTTTGGAGCGGCGACACCCGAACGTAGCAGCGAGGAGCGAGCGAAGGCTGCGTTTAAGGACGTCGCAGGTGACGCCGCGACCAAAGGACGTCACAATATCAAAATTTCGCAACGCAATGCCACTGTTTCAAATCAGAATTTCTGAAGAAAATATAAGACAATCACGTGTTTGTTAAGTGATTATTGATATGAGTTATTGAGGAAGAAACATAGCTATAGAAACAAAATTAATAACAGAAACATGGCTAGTAAAATCTATGGTAGTAGCTCAAACAGGTTTACCCAGTAAAATAAACTTTATAGAAACAAGAAAATAATTCAGGGGAAAAAGTCCATTCAGAATTTACTGTTACGTTCCGGATATATAAATAAAACTTGTAGACAATAGATACGTAAAAGGGCAATGAGAACAGGCTTTTCCTTAAAGAAGTAACTTAAAGTTTACATTTTCAAAACGGTCACCCTGGAGAAATTAGTAATTTCCCATATATTTTATGGTAGTAAGAAATAATGTCAGTTTTATATACATTTTCTCTCTCTCACACACACGTACATACACACATATGTCTGTAAAAGAGAAAAGTTCTGGCAGTTGGAAGAGGTGATATTTGTCTGAAATATTCTTTACATATTGATTTAATACCAATTATAACAGTGAATTGTCCGTGTCTATGCTAAAGACAGTGGTCTATGAAGCGAGATATTTTCAATTATGTAAATCAAGTACTAGTCGTTGTCATATTTTGTCTGTCAGAAAGACAAATTTTAGGAAATGGTTACGTAACAGAAATGTTATTTATTATTTAGAACTTGATATGTCATACTTAGTGGGGAAATCCCAATTCGATATTTATACTTTTCATCCTGACTATTTACGATACTGAGATTCATTTCAAGACTCAGCGAGTTCACAATAACTATCAACATCCACCATCCATGCCAGGGACAAGAATGCGTTATTCATCGAAGAATATGTAATCGAATCTTTAAATTTATACAATGCACAATAAAATGCACAATACAATGGACAGAGTGAACGACATTTTTGTGCAAATTTTTCCATAATCATTATTTATTTTTTTAATTTGCTGTTCGTAACGCTCTATAAAAGCCCATGTTGAAACCTGTAATGTTTAATCATGTAACAAGGATTTTTTCTTACGCGTGATAAAATACACAGAGATCTCATAGCAGCTAATTTCTTTTCTTTCATCAATATTTCAAACGATTAAGGAATGCATTGTCTAAATGTCTTTTGCTTTATTTCCTATCGTATGCAATTTATTATCTATTCCTTTTATTTTTATTTTTTTTGTTTTTTACTTCATTCATTTTCTCTTCTGAGCATTTTTTGATATTCTCTTTTTTCAAATATTTCTCTTGCTACAGCTTTCAACTTTCTATAATATGGTTGCTTTTCTATTTTCTCAAGGATTATTTAAGTCGGACACTTTGAAAACATATACGCTTCAGTGTGGATTTACTTAATTTTGCAACTGCTATGACGAAGAGCCTTGAGACAACAGAAATGTTTATCCACAAAAAAATGCTGAGAATACTACGGACTAAACCTCAGAAGAAGGGCCAAGTTTTTGAGAAGATATCAAACCAAATGACAACTATATTTATAATCGGAAAGAAAGCAAATAAACGTAGGGCACATCATGAGGAAAAGGCGCTCGGGAAATTCAACCCTTACAGTCATTAGCAATTCCCATCAGTGTAACTCACATCATCTTACTTGCTTCCCTAATAGCTATAATCTACAAATATCCAAATGTAATTTCAATCATCATCTTCTGATGCCTTAATCTTGATCCCGTCCTCCTCGTTGTCCTTTCCCAAACACACCTCTTTACTCTTGCTCACTCTCTGTAAACCACTGCGTACTTGTGGAACTCCGGCCTTGCTCGGGGTGATATGCTTAAAAATATTTTGAAATCAAGTAGGGGAGGGAACCTGCCTAACGAGCGTCTGTATATGTTCGACAGAACAGAGATTGGTAGAGATAGCACAAATAAAATGCTTATAAGAACTACAAATAACAGGAAGTTTTAGAAAATTGTTATCACCCCCATCCTGAGAAGAAACGCTAAAGACGTAGAAGAATTCTTTCTCATGTTCATTTCATATTAAACTACATATATTATCTGTTGCTAAGTTTTTTCGTACATCCTTATTAATTTTCATCCGTACTTTATATTTATTTCATTTTTCCATTTAATAGGGGTAGGATTTTTTCTTTATTATTCATCTATAACCTCTTTAGCCTGTCTTTTATTCAGCTAAATATAGTTCTAGATTTTGCAGTTATTCAGTTCAACATTATTTATTTCATTTTACATTCTTACACACCATCGATATTCTATTTTCCCTATTTGTATTCTTTCCAACCATTATTTATTTCATTAGAATATAAAAATTAAATTTAAATGCCCAATACAGTTTCTCTATTTTTCCCCATTAAATGCTAGTTTTTCGTTGCTAGTGCTTTGCCGTCTAATTTTATTGTGATAAAAATAAAAACAACACTAAACCCTGCCATTTCGCTCAGCCAAATCGCTTTTCACTAATCCGCATTTCTAATCTTCTTTCTTAAGTGCTCCTTCCCAGTTTTCTTTCTTTAACGCTGCATAATCCAGTTTTTATATCCTCGTCCCAATTTCATGCTTTTATTATTTATTTTATTCATTCTGCACCTGTTTTCCGCTCCATATCTCTAACTGATAAAAAAAATTGTAGTGCTAACAATGGCCCGGATAACCCTACAATTAGAAGAAAAAATACCTCTCCCCGAAAATCAATATCTGTTATTTAACATTACTGATTTGGCTGGATCAGGCATCCTGTACTGAAATATTTCGTTTCTCTAATGATTACTGACATAAATAAAGAATGAAACGAGGAAATGGTGCGATGACTTTGCCTGGTAAAAATCCAATATCTACACACAGTTTGATCACTGATACAGTGATAAATAATCAGAAAATATTGATTCAAAGTGAATTTTAATATATTTCTTTGTAGTAAATCCCAAAGATTTAAATAAAGCAGAGCTTGGAGAAAAGCCATAAAAATGACAGAGTCGATGTTGTCAAGATTTTTTGTTTATATATATATATATATATATATATATATATATATATATATATATATATATATATATATATATATATATATTAAAAAAAAGAAAGAAAAAGAAAGAGAAGCGGAAAAGAAAGAGAGAATGGGAAAAATGAAAATGGAAAGAATGAGGAAAGGAAAAAGGAAAAGGTAAAGGAAAAAAAAAGAGGAGAAAAGAGACGAAGGAAAATATATATATATATATATATATATATATATATATATATATATATATATATATATATATATATATATATATGGTTTATTTACCTTTTAAGTTGCTGGGTGGGTTGATATATTTATGGTTGCTTCTGTATGTGTATATATGCGAATATGTACGTATGTGCATGTATGCATATGAATATATATGTATATGCGTGTGCATATATGTGTGTGTGTGTTTTCGGAAGTAGTATTTTATGTGTTTCTCTCTGTAATGTTGAATGTGTGTACACATATAACTCTGTATTTTAGTTTTTGACCCTGCGTTTGTCTGAGGATCTCATATATATATATATATATATATATATATATATATATATATATATGAATGGATATATATTTTGTGACACTGAGTTTCAGGTCTAATCGGTTTTCGAATGTTATTGTGTTAGTTAATAATCTAAGCTTCATCTAAGAAAAAGACCAGCGTTCTAAATATTTTAGCTGGTGATTTACAAATTAATCGGATGTTGGTTATTCGAAAACGTATACAAAAGTTTATTTTACACCAGACAAATATTCAAATGATAAGAGTATGAAAACTTTAACCTAATCCTCAAAATAAACGGTAACAATATCATGAGTTTTATCGAAAAGAAAAACAAAACAAATATATAATGTAGATATTGACGGTTGTAGTGTATAATTTCAATAAATGTTCATGTATATTATTCGGGAAAGACAGTGCCTTCTGTAACTACAATGCTTGCAGGTAAAAATCTGACTTTTAGACCGGTTCGAATAATGAGAGCACACGCTATCTTTGCCACCGGACAGAAATTTAATTTGATAAATCGTTCAATAGAAAGAAAGATGTATATGCATGTAACAATAATCTAATTCACATTTGGTATTTTTATTGGCAAAGTACTCAATCGGATTTAAACGTACTGCAGGCATTGTCTGGTTTGTGAATTAATTACTCCAATTATAAATCAGATGGAATTAATTAGGGTTTTTTTGATATCTAGCAGCAATTGGGTGAACCACGCCTTTTATATTCAAATGCCAAAGTAATCTGTCAGAGATTTTGTTCGCTACTTCCGAAACAAATCACAGTGCTGTAATTTCTATATTGCTACCATGCTATTTTTACACATTACTCTGAGAAAATCATTTTCTGGATTTAAATTTCATTTTGAAATACCGCTATCAGTATATACATGTACCATGACATTTTAAGATTATTTTATGAAATATGCATGCAGCAGAATACCAAGTACAATTTTGCGTTGAACTGGGTATTACAGTTCTGACAAAATTTTTCAGAGTCCGAATAATGCGATAATAATCATGAATATTAATTACATTTTAAATAACAAACGTAACATTATTTAGTGTAGAATAATGAGATCAAATATTTTATGAAATAAATAGATTCGATTTATTTTAAATAAAATAATTCAGTTTTATTTTAGAATCACTCAATGCATCCCCAAAACAGTTTGAATTATAATGAATGTTTTCGAGGTTTCATTTTAACTCCACCATCCAGATAGGGAGTAAACTCTCCTCCAATGTAAAACATGGGTCAATGAAAGAAAAATAGTGGTTGAAAGCGACGACGATAATATAAAAAGAAATTCTAATCGAAGCATCAAGTAGTGTATATGCGACAACGGAGTGTATTTATATGCGGAAACACGGAGAAGTTTTTTCCACAGAAAGGCGGAGGAGATATAATCTAAATTGTTAAGTTTCTAATTTATTTGAAATACTAGGTTGTCAGGTATATTTCTTCGTTTTCTATTATTTCCTGATGTCTTGTGAATGACCTTGAACAATCTTTTCAAAAATCTTTTCTTCTTCGTAACTCTGGTCATCCTGTGAAAATGTTGTCTATCGTTATTGAAATGTTATTTCAGAGTAGACACTCATTTGAGATTGAATGCCAAGTAGACAAGAATGAATAGTTTCGACATCTTTAAATTGCTTTTAGGCATGGCCACAAAGATGCTCGATACATTTCTGTAGTGTACGCTGATTACCGACAGAAAGGCAGAGAATTATATTTCACGTTTCAAGAAGTGGAATTTAGTATTCACAGACTCTCAGGATTTTAGGCGACCTGTTTAGTTTGATGTAAACCAGTTGCACGCACTGATTAATAAAAACAGCGACGGACCCAGAGGGAATTGACTCAGAAAGTGGCAACTTTCATGCTGCTGTTGCTCGTCATCTCACTAAATGGGTAATTTCCAGACACATGACATAATTGTGTCACAAAGATCGATCAAGAGAAACACTTTGAAATCTTCTCCAAACCACGAGTTTACGCGGTCTATTTCGACATCGTATTATCAGCGGGGACGAAAAATGTTGCTTTACGTGAGTTTGAAGCAGAGAAATGAATGGATGAGTTCAGACAAGCAGGCAAGACTTCGATCAAGAGATGCTTCCACGCAAGTGAATAATCTGCATTTGGCCGGATTGGCAAGAAGTAATTCACTATGAAATGCTTCAAAACAACCAAACAGTCAATGCTAAATTGTATAGACTCAAATATGTAATTCAGCAGAAAAGACCTGAAGAACGATACCGCTTGATTACTCGACATGCTAATGCTGGCACTCACGTCACTAACATCACAAAAAATGGAATTATAGATATCGGTTGGGAAGTTCTCTCATAAATTAATAATAACGAATGAAACAAAATGTAATACAGTTTGTTTTAGGCAGATATATTGTTCAGATTTGTGAGTTATGACTAAATGGCTGGAATTGTTTTTCATTTCTCTTATGAGAAATGAGCTGATGACATTTTTTTGCAAGTTTGTTTCTTTTTTTTCCATCAGTAAATTTTTACACTGATTTAATATATCTTATAATATTTTTTTCTTACTTTCTAATTTCAAACAGTGAAGTAACGCATTTGAAAAGTTTGAAAAACATCTGAATCACGCATTGCGTCCCTCTATTCCTCTGAAATACGCACGCTCATATATATATATATATATATATATATATATATATATATATATATATATATATATATATATATATATCGACAACGTTTGAATATGTCGTTAAACACAACTGAGAAGGTACTCTGATTATGTTGCTTACTTATTTTTTCGTGTGTTCACACAAGTATTCTCTTTCCCTGACACAATGTGTACAAAAAAATCCAATAATTCTGTATGTCCGAGGGCTTTCAGCTATACCTTTTGCCATTATCATGTATGATTTTATTTTTAAGTTTAAATGAATCTACGTTATAGGTATGTTTTATTTACCAAAAACGGTCAACAGATTTGGGCAGTGTTCATAGTTAATGTTACTGTGTGTTATCTTTTTCCTTTTATTATTAGGGCTTCCATTGTTTTTCATCTTATTTTACATGTGGACGAGTTTATTATGCTTGTAATTTCTACGAATATGTTTTGAATGAAGTCTGGTATCCCCCTAAATTGTATTGCCTTCTTTTATGGGATCTTTGGTGTGGTTGCTTTTTTAAGGGTAGTCATCTCAGATGGTGTTCGTTTTAATGATTTTGGAGCTGGCGGTGGAGCCATGTTTTTTGAGGGGTCATGAAGGAAGAGGAAGACGGCGCGCTGCTGAAGTTTTCTGGGGTTTTTAATCTTCAGGTCATCCTTGAGTTGTTCCAGCATTCTTTTCTTTCAAAGCTCTTAGCTTAATTTTTTAGCTTTCATTTTCTCGGTTTAGTTGACAGGTCCTCGCTCCTTAACTTGGTAGAGGTTGTTTTGGCTTTTCCTGTCTTTACTCGTGGGGTTTTTCCAAGGACGGAGTTCCCTCTGTCCGGAGCTTCCCTCTGTTCTTGCTAACGACCATCCATGCCACTTTTTCCTTCTCAGCCAGCTCTCAAGCGGCTGGAGAAGTCTTTTCGGGAAATGGGGGCCGTGCGTCTGACACAAAAATGGCTTTCACCACACCGGTTCCAATCTTTAGCATACCCATCTCAGGTGAGACGTAAATAACAGAATTGACCAGCGGAGGATTTGGATCGGGTGGGGGCATAACTCCAAAGGTCTTGTTCTTTCTGCTGGAGAAATAACCTGTCACTCCACACTTCCAACATGTTCGTTTACGGCCGGTCACAATAACATCCAAACAGTTGGGGCCGAAGGTGAAAGCTTTTCCATCCACTTTTATCTCAAAATTAAATCGCCCTATATGCTCGTCGGAGGAAGCAATGCGTATCTGACCATACCGTATTGATATGCTTAAACTAATATATGATCGTTCGTCAGGCCCCATATTCCGTGTGGATAATGAGGTATCTTTATGAGATCTCAATTGAAGGCGTCCTTGCTGCCGATAGACGTTGCTAAAAGTACGACCCACATGAAATATCTTCTTCCCTTGATCACTGCTTGGAGTTTATCCTTCGTTTATCCTTCATGGACGTCAATTCGATTCTTCATCTGAGGATATTTCTTTTTCTTTTTTTGGTGGGGGAAAATAGGTTCTTTCTGACAGAACGAATTTTGTCGGCTATTTTCTTAACAATTATGCTTTTATGTTTAGCTTTTACTCTTGATGTAAAAAATAGGAATTTTTTAAGAAATAAAACAATGGATATGATAAGAAAAAGAATGAGACAGTAAAAAGTAAATAACACACAAATTAAACTATTCCATCAAAGAATGAAAGAAAAAATGTAATTAGTTTAGCGTATAGTAGCATTGAAAAAATTCAACGAAAGACAAAAACTGGGTTTACCAACTGATGGAGGAAATTACAAAGAGTTTTAACGAGTAAAATTAAAAGATGGTTTTTCAAAGACGCAAACAATAGAACAACGCAATAAGTGGGCATTTTTAATTCAAGAAATAAAAATAACAAAATCAATGCCAAATATTTAACGACGAAGAACGAAAGAAATTAAACCAAAAACACGTGTAGAAAAAAAAAAAAAAATGAAAAATGTTCGCCTATAAAGAAAACAAAATGGCTGAAATAAAAAAAAAATAAATTCGTCAAAAAAAAAACAAAAAAAAAACTAGGAAATAAAATTACAGTCTTGAGCTTAAAACCGAGCTGTCGTCTTTAAAGAATAAGAAAAAAAACTTAATGACTGACAACAAAATTAAAAGAAAGAAACGGAAACATTTTCAAAAAAGATTATTATAACAAATAAATGTTACAAAAGAAAAATATGAAAAATTAAATGCCTTATTGTCGGAGTTTGAATAATATAAAAAAGAAGAACTGAGAATTAAAAAAAAAACAAGATACAAAATTTGCATCATATGTAGTCAAGTAAAATAAATGTAATAAAATTAATTTAGAGAACTTTTTGCAGCTTTTGAAAAAATAAAATGAACGTGGCTTAAAAAATACGAGTTATAGTCTACACTTAATCTGTCACGCACAGAATCAAAAGGAAAATGCAAATATTTTTAGCATGAATTTGTTGTTGGTTTTTCATAGTTTGTAAATTTAGGAACGCCAATAAATATTCATCAGTTTAGCTGAAAATTCAGGCAGGATATAGAGTAGATGAAATAATACAATTCCATGTTCAATAAGCGAAACTGACTAATTGTTATTTTGGAAATTTATATATTTTGGGGCAAATTAGTATTTAACTTTTTCCAATTTGGGATTAATTTTTGTGTTATGTATTTTGAATGAGACAAATTTACTTTATTAACATTTTTGTAGTAATGTATGTTGGCTTGGGAAAATAGAAATTCTTTCAGGAATGGAAATACTGGAAAAAATCCGTG
>CAHIKZ030000410.1:57500-325000 GCA_903632075.3 Acanthosepion pharaonis
TCATACTTACATTTACCCCCGATTGGACAATGGTCTTTATTTCTACAATTGCAGATAGGATTACTGGATTGAGTTTCATTACGATGGTAGTTTCTAAGTATTCTGCAATTATGGGAAGATATGATTTTCTCCATATTTCTAACGCATGAGTAACTAATTTTCAGTGTCTTCCTATTGAAAATTTTACGTAGTGGATGTTTCCTATGAAAATGTTTATCAATTAATTTCAGAAAGAAACTTCCTATATCAATGTTAGAGAGCCTGCAATTTGGTAGGTTGAACCATATTACCTTCCTCTTTCTGTTTTGAGTTCTGTTATTATTCTGATTTACAAGTTCTCCCTTAAAGTTTAATTCTTGTCTAAAATCACTATTTTTTAGGGCCTGATTGTATATAGATTTATTATCATTAAAGATACTTGGCTAGAAGATAGCCTATTTATTCTCGTATTCACAGTTTTGGGGATGTGATCTATCACATGTTTAGGGTAGTTAGAGTGGACGTTGATATATAGGGGTGTTTGATCAACTTTATGGAAGGGTTTAAAGGTATCATTCGATAGATTGGGTGTAATATCCAAAACGTTGAATATGTTCAGGTTGGAAGATATTTCAATTTTAATGCCTAGGTATATGAAGGTCCTAATTATCTTCTTATGTAAGCTGGAAGTCAACGGACCATTGCAATTTGGGATAATGATTAGGCCGTCATCTCTATAAATTCCGACTTGGTTAAGGCTAATTACTCTACTCAAGGTTTCAAGAAAGTATATGCCCAACAAATCTGCAATTTGGGCAGAATCAAAGGCTCCCCTATGTACATTAAAACTTCCATCCTTCTTCTTCACCCAAGTAGCGTCATTGTATGTAAGTATTGATCTTATTGACACTAAAATAATGTCCAGAACATTATCCGTTATTTCGGTATATCCTTTGGCGATATTAAGGCTGTTAATTAATAGGTACTCCGAAATAGAAGGGTAAAACTTCAAGATGTCAAATTGGATGAAAGTGGCTCTTCTTTTGTTAGGGATCAATCGGAACCATTTAATCGTCACGGCCGAGACTTTCCAAAGGTTGGCAGGGTATTTATCCAGAACACATGATGTTATTTTCTTGATAATACTCTTGGAAATTAATCCCAACTCAGATTTGGCGGGATTAATTAGACGGGATGCTATTGATAAAGTTCTGCTTATGATCTTTGTAGAGAATGTATGCATCTTTCATATTAAATTTGCCCATTTTGTCAGCAATTCCACATATTTTAGCAAATTTGCAGATGTCTTCATTGATAGATGATAAGGTGCTATTGTGCTTAGTAGATTTAATTCAGTACATCATGTTTCTGTTTGTAGTTGAACTTTATGTATTTCATTATTTATTATGGCTATTCACATTTCATTAAAGGAAACATTGTATAGTTAATCTATATCACTATCTCGCTACATGCGTCAGTATACTTCCACTTCATGTACATTATTTAGTATAACGTAAAAATGATATACTTCTCTGGTTAAATGAGTGTAAATGTAAAGGAAACAATTAAAGCGGGGAACCTAATACATCTTATTTGTCTTTTCGCTCATTAATTTGTTGGAGGCAAGATATAAATTGAATTTAGGTATAAAAATGATTTTTGACAAATGTTCTAGGATCATTTGCATCAGCCTCGAGCCAGTATATTTGAATGAATCAATAAATATTGATTTTTCAGCATTAATTTAGAAAAACAAAGCCCCGATAACTCCTGAGGAAAGGCTTTGGCGATTTAATACTTTTAACATTTTTTAATATTTTGAGAAGGTCACCGTTTCTAAAATGATAATTTACGAATAGTTTTTATTCGGATCAATTCGGTTTGAGGATGGTGTTACGAATGCTTATCTAGGAAAAATATTCCATAAAAACATTCTTATTTTCGTACGAGAGTAATATAAATTAAGTCGTGCTAATTTGTCGTGACAAAATTTCCCACATTATGTTGTTCGACAGTCCTTCAAGAGGGCGGCTTCTTGAATGAGGTGTGTTATATTAAAATGATAGGATGATAAATCAGTCAGAAAACGATAAATACTTGTACTAGAATAATGAGCATAACAATCGTCCTTTATTTCAAAAGGGAAATAGCGTGATATGTATAAAAGCGTGAACGCCGTCATCTCTTTCAACATATAGCATTTATAGAGAATTGAACTGAGTGGAAGTATCTCCTTACATTTTGGAATACTGAGAATACTGAGAAAAAACACTCCTTGGAAGTAGCATGGAGTTTCCACCCTCTAAATGTAGAACTAAATAACAGAGCTCATCTGAACAGTTGCTATATCAATAGCAATAGGCCTGAGATTTTATCCGTTTTTGAGAAGGCCCGAGAAATAACTTAATGTCAATTTTTTCCTCATGTTACGCGATTTTGGAAATAGAGTTAACAAAATTAGAATAAGCAAGTCGTAACAGCGAAGAGGCGTAAAAGTAACTAGAAATGTTAGCGATATATTTATATTCGTATATGAAATTAATATTGATCAATACATAACTTTCTTCATCAATTTTATTCATGCTTGTTTTTCAGATGTATTATTATGAATATCGTGTACGTATCTACAGAAAAGCAAAGAATACTAGTTAAAATTTCTGAAATGTACATCTTGAATACCTACTTTTTCTTGAAAAACACTAAACTCGAAGGAACAGTCAACTTCCAGAAACATCCGTAATTTACAGTCATTATGTATTTCGCTTTGTGCCAATTTTGTTTTGTTCGATTTACAATGATTTCATCCGTTACTATTTGCTTTAAATACAACTGCCAATCGTTTTCTGAAACGGATTCCTTATTTTATACTACATCTCTAGGCATAATCAATTTAAGAATGTCTTTGATGTGCCCATTCCTTCAACTGCGTTATTTAAAAATACTCAAAGTTTCCTTTTCTCCAGACAAGGCAAAATCTGCCCAGAATTGTCTGTCTGAATTTTTTTTCTGACCCCATGAATGCCGCAATGCAAATGTTCCATTTATGCACTCAAAACAGGGAAGCAAATCAATAATGCATAGTATCAACCATGTGTCAGTTACATGCGTACAATTGTCCGTTCATTTAGTATCGAATCATTGGCACAATTTGCAATATGTAATTTTTCTAAGATAATTGCGTGTATTATGACTGTTACATGCTTGTGTACCTTAAAGGGATTGCATTCCTTTATATTGCTTTCTAATTTAAGTCAATCTGAATAATCTTAGTGAATCAAGAACTATTCAAACTTTTAACCTCGATGAAGTTTTTTTCCTATAAATGATGTAGCATAAAATAGAACTTTCTTGTAGTTAGAATATATAATTATATTTAAGATTTTATAGTTATTTACTAAGTATAGATGAGATAGGGGCAGAAAGGAGGAAGTAAGAAGAACCCATTGTGGATCGAAAGCACTACTCACTTATAATTGATCGAACGAGACAACTTTACTAACAATTATATCAGGAGGATATAATTTATATAAACAGATATATCAATTTTCTCCCTCTATACATTCATAGATACACACACACATATATTTATATATATATATATATATATATATATATATATATATATATATATAGATAGATAGATAGATAGATAGATAGATAGATACATAGATATAGTCGTATGTAATGCTTCAAAAGTATTCCAGATTTAAGAATAACTTTCGTATTTTTTTCTCGAATTCCTTTAAAGTCAGTCAGTTTACTTTAAATCGACGGAAATAATGCAGTAGCATATCCCAGATAAACGAGGTTTTATTTGTAGTATGAATTTTAAAGACTTCAAGATGGTTATAACTAGAAAGAAAAAGAATAAAATAACGTTTTTATAAGCAAAAATGTTTTCTTTTTATGAATTACTGATGATCCAATTTTAAATAAATGTATTATTACATTAATACAATATTGTAGGACATTTTTCATGTCCTTCAATTCAATAGTTAAAAATGGTGTTTGTACAAGATCCTCCTCATTAGAAACTTAGTTATTAGCGATAAGGAATCACAAACAAACCCTGTACCCAAAATCAGAATGAATATGAGAAACAAAACAGCAGCAAAAACTAAAATGCATAGCAAATATAACTCAAAAAGAAAATGATATAGTCAAAATGTTAACTTCCCTCACTACTTCAAATAACAGCTTAGGAATGTGATATCCATCACTAAAATTTTAAGAGAAGAATTTTATAATTGGCAACCGAAATTAAAGCTGCCTGCTCAGAATATGAATGCCATCTATTTCAGTGACTGTAGACAAGATGCCAGATCAAGGACCATGACATTGCATATCCGTCTCTGGATTTTTTCGAGGACCTTGAGACGTCCAGCCGGGGCACCAGACTATATATGAGAGCATTAAACCATGTATGGACGGAGGGCTGATTTACAGATTTGCAGTATGGACTCAGGCGACAAAAACTTTCTGGTACGACACAGAGAACCAACGTTCCTTGCGGTAGATGAAGCTTTTAATTCAAAGTATTTATTCCACCTCAGACCACAGTGTGAGGCTAAGATGGCGCAGAGAGGCGCTCTGGTGGCGTTGGGCATCAGCCATACTGAACGTAGGCAGAGATGGTTCTCTGTGATGGGTAAATATGAGTAGTTTCGTTTTGGAGTCATTAAACTTTACAAGGCATTTCTTACCTCAGTCAAACTCACATTGGATATCCTTTTCGTGACCAATTGTCAGGTTAGTTTTGTCAGTGATACCAAATTTATTATTGCTATATACCGTACCTATGAGCTCTGATGGGCATGGCCCAGTCCTCAAAAATATGTTGGACTGTGTTTATCTACTTCACGCTTCTGGCGCGTATTGCATTTTGTTGATCTTATGATGTCTTCCATTTCATTTCCAACTTGCCTACTTTGAAACTGATGACACCCGTAAGATCGTTAGTGACGATCAGAAATAGTGTAGGGCCAGGACAGTGTCTTGGGGAACACCAGCGTTCGTGAGAAAGGACCTGGAGGAAAAACTGTTTAGGACGAACTTCATTTCACGGTTTGACAGGAATGATAGTATTAAGTCGAATATTTGTCCTGTAATGCCGTATCTCTGAAGTTTACGAAAGGCCGACATGCCAAACACTGTCAACCACTTTAGAGATATCTAGAGCCACAGCTCGAGCTTCTACGTTATTGTTAATTGCTTGGTATACAAATTTAGTTATGTCCGTGAGCACGTCAGCGGTAGAACGGGCAAAGCGGAGACCATGTTTTCAGATAGCAGATCAGGGAATGTAAGGTGCTTAACCACTTGAGAATTGATTAACGACTCGAAGACTTTACTGAAGAGTGGTATGAGACTGATAGAACATTAGTTAAATGAGTCAGAATGGTCTCCAGTGTTCTTAAAGGCAGGGACAACAGATGAGGACTTCCAACAGGTCGGAAAGTAAGAATCGGTGAGGCAGTACTTGTATAGTTTTTAGAGAACAGGAGCTAGTTCAGGAGCACAATTCTTTAGGAAAAATGGTATCCCGTTTCCCCCACTAGCCTTATGGGAGTCTAATTTAGAGATGAAGTCCAATACCATCGGTGGAGATGTGAATCTCATTCAATATGTTCTCAGGGGAAAATCAGTTGTCGTTACCCAAGATATGTCGAGGGCTTAATTGCATGAGAATTTCCCGGTAAGCATTCAGCCTTATCAGCGGAGAAAGGACCTCAAATTGATTGAATAAAGGCGGTATTGACATGGACAGAAAGGAGATTGCGCAGCCTGCAACATAACGTGAACTCAGGGTTGCCCACCGGAAGTGCTTGCAGGGACACACTTCCATGCGTCACATGGAAGTACAAGCAACCCAATATTATGCAACAGTTGATCAGAGTATTGACAGGGCGATAGGCAAACTTATCTACTCCTATTACATACACACACAGAGAAAAAAAACGATATATGAAGTTTGAACTTAGTTTAAGTTCCAATATGCACTACGAAAAGAAGTGTAAACCACACTACCTCCATGACACACTGGTGCTTGCATCAATATTTCAAAGAAATCATATTCAAATAAACTACTCAAAATAAAATAAGATAAGGGGTGTAGACTAAATTCGCTTCAATTGGAAAGTCAATTTTGAAAACTAAAAGAAGTAGTAACAGCAATGAAAAACACAAAAGGAAGAAAAGAGAAAAGATTAAAAAGTACAGAAGAACTTCAAAGGCATATATAATAGCATGATGGGCGACAAGAACAGAAAAACACGTGATAGTTAGGCGAAAGAAAAGCTTATAGTGGATTTTTCCTCCTGTCATCCAAATGATGTGTCCCCGTTTTTTTAAGATAGCAAGGCCGACGATGTGGGACAGTGCTAGTTGGAGCATTTGCCTTGAAAATAAGGCAAAACCATTTCACGACCACGAAAATTAGATGCACCTGTTTGCGTATATTTATGCGTTTAATTTCGTGTCTTAATTTTCGTCTGTGCCTACTTCTATCTCTATATCTCTCTGTTTTTCTCGATGTATATGTGTATTTTGCATTGTTTCTCACATTCAGGAAACATTAAATTCAGCAGCATTTGATATATTCATATTTCCATTTTCAACGAATTAGCTTTGACGACAAATACGGAAACACTATTAAGCAAAATTATAATCTGTAATAATACATCCTTTAATCGTATACATACGGATTAGTCAATCTTTCAAATAACACAATTCACTTCGGATTTACTTTTAATTTGCAGTTGAAAGCAGTTTTTAATCTCAGAAGAAAACCATTCCTTTGTAAGCTAACGTTATGATATTTACAAAATAATTGGCCTAGATAGAAACAATTTATTATACATTAATAGACTGAATAAATATTGAAATCCGTCATTCGTGAGATCCTTTGTTTCATTCGATTAATTATGATATTTCCTTTCCTTAATCGGTCGAATTGAAGTAAGCTCCCAAAAGCGAATTCATTTTATCAGCTAAAATTAACTGTTGTACACACATAGCGATTGGAACCTCAGATGGTTTAAACATTGCGATCACTATACGTTATTCAATAAGATAGTTTACCAAATGATCCGATTTAATTATTCAAGTCTATGGAATTGTAAACTATCACACACAAGTTCAATATTTAGCAATGTTTCAATATTACATATGTATTTCATATGCAGTTAAATATTTCTAAAATATCTTCAATGTCCAAGTGTGTGAGAAGAGGATATATATGATTCGGCTTCAAGATGGCTAAAATGTTGTCTCCAAAATAGTTAGGAAGGACAATTTCTGATTTGATAAATGCGGATCCGAAAAAAATGAGAAAAATTGATAGCATCTATAGAAATGGTAGTTTCTGCAAGGTCGTATTATTGATGATGAAATGTACAGATTTAATTTACGTCAATTGCAAATGTTGAGAAAACAAGGTATTGACACTGCAAATATATATATATATATATATATATATATATATATATATATATATATATATATATATATATATATATATATATCAATCACAAACCTGGCGCTATCACACACATATATATACAAATTAATGAAATGACACTTGCAAATCATATATGGAAACGAAAAATATGAAATTAAAAATATGCAAATTTAAAAAACCGCGAAATTCTAAACCTAATTAAAAACATTTGAGAGATAGCCTACATTAGAAAATAATTATACTCAGGTTCCTAAACAAAACACCAGGCTTCTTTTATATGAGACAATCTACAATAATTACACAACAAATGAAAACATCCTAACATGAACCCCTCCCTATAACCTAACTGTAAAAAGTTAATTCAAATATAAAACATCTAAAACCAAGAAAAATATTAGAAATAAACACATGAAAACCAACAAATAAATTAAATATATAAAAGAAAAAATTCAGTGAATATAAAACTCTGTATTATAGAGTGGGCAAATATCTACATTGAAATATATGCAACATTTAGGGGAAGAAAACTGCAAGAAACTGGTATGAAGATCAGGTTATAGAGTTAAGAACCGAAAAAAATATGTGATTTTACAATACACACAGCCATAACAATCAAAGCTAATCGCGCAGACATCCTTAATAAAACCAGACAAACCGAATTTGCTTTCTTACTGATATGGCTGTTATTGCAGATTTTAATGTATCTCTGAATTTCTTAAAACAAACAAACCCAAAAAACTAGGAAATACAAGGATGTTGAAATGGAAATTAAAAAAACAAAAAACAAATGTGGCGCATGAATATATCAATAATTTCAGTTGTAGTTTACAGTCATAGGATTGATTGGAAACTTTGCTATAGACTCAATGAATGGATTCCTGGTAGCATATGCGTTAAAGAAATACAAAACAATGTTCTCACAAGTAGGGCTCACACGATGAAGAACATTATCTATGTAAAATGTGCGTGATCTTTTCCATTTCTTTTTACCAAAAGGACAATTGGAAAAAGTCAGAAATCACTTATGACCGTAGAACACTCGTTGAGGCACGGAAGGAAATGCGTAAATCAAATGAAATAATAATAATAATAATAATAATAATAATAATAATAATAATAATCATAATATATTGTAAATCAAAGGAGTGGAAACTTTAATTTTTTCATTTATGTGCTAGCAGGTTGGGGAATGACTCGAAATGTATTTATTCTTAATTTTATTTCCTTATTTTGTTCCTTGTCTCTACCTCTTTGTCTAATGAACTCTTTGATAACTTTTCACCAAAATGTAGGAGAGTTGATTGTCTACAATATAAAACTAGATACGTATCACACATTGGTGTCGGAAGGTTGAACATGGGCAAAACCCTTGTGCGATCCTCTGACAACTTAAGGAATCGTAAATTTTATACCATTTTTAAACTAAAATATTCCATTTCATTCTAAGTTTCTTTCACTTTATGTAACATTTAACTTGTTTCAATTTCAATTTTTTTTTGTGGTATATCCGTAATTAATAAAGATTGATATTCCAACAGATAGTGGTTACTCCGACTTATACTGATTTAAAACTTACTATAGTCAGTGCCATGTCTATACGCATATGGTACCTCACTTATTACAATACTGAATTACGAACGCCCTAACTGTAGATTTGTTAATTTATACTCCATCCGTAACAATCTCATTGGTTGGGCGTGATCCCTGGTCTTATTTGAGTATCGCCCTTGAACGTAATCATTCCTTGGCGGTGAAGGTCAAAACACAAATTTCTAGGAATCTCAATGAATACGAATAAAACTTCAGACCGGAGCGGTCGTCACCCGGTTCAACAAGGTCCGCGTACCCCAGAGAGAATCCAATCTGGGGCCTAAAAATCTGTCACTGGAAAAAAACTCTTCCAAAAACGAAGAGACACTAAGTCGCCAAACTCGGATTTTCCCAACCTTGGACCAAGTGTTTCAGCGCCAAATCAAATAATAAAAAGAAAACGAACGAAGTGATCTCGCGAAGAGTATCAACAATCATGACATCATTCTTCACTGCCCTCGAAAATCCATCGAAGAACACGACTAATCAAGCATATGAAATATGGAGAAATGTTGTAGGAATAGATATGAGACTTAACATCAACCCAAACATGCTCACCAATGTACGCAGGGAGTTTGTGCGAAACAAAAGACTCTCAAATGCAGAAATAGATAAGATAAAATTAGATATAAGACAGAAAACTTTAAACCATCAATTAAGAGAGATGAAATTAGAAATAAGTAATATGACAGATAATAAGGTAAAAACAAAAACAGATGAAATACGAAATAATCTCCCCGGAAATAAAATCGAACAATCTACCCGTGACACAACCTGCTATTATCCAGACGAAGTCACTGAAGGTGACTCCAACTACATTAATTTGGATTTCCTTAAAAACCACATCGCCGTTATTCAAGTTTTTAGCAGAGTAACTCTCACACAACTGTCAAACAGAAACCAGCACCCAAAAATTAATATGACGAAGTCCAGTAAGCACAATGTACAAATATACAACGCTACTCTGGAAATAATGTTAATGAATAATTGACTGGGAAATATCACAAAAGTTAACAACATTATATACGCAACAGCTTTAGCAGCTACTAGGAAGCTTGGGGTCAAATGAATGAAAAAAAAATTGCAGACATATATAGCCAATTTGGAAGGAAAATCTTCTGCGAGAAATAAAGGAAATTAGATATGAGCTTTCTATATTAGATGAGCTCACCAGAAACACAAATGTCTCTACACGCAAATGCAAGAAGATCAAGAGGAAATACAAAATTAAATCCCTAACTGAAAATACATCAATCAAGGAAATGCTGAAGCAAACACTTCAGTTAAAGGCACAGAAAACAAGACGAAACGAAAAACGGTGCAGGTTCTATCGCCAAAATAATATATTCCAAACTGACCTGAAGAATTTTTACAGGGAAATTGGAAATGCACCTATACATATCGAAACGCCACTATCTATTACAATATGCAGACATTTTGGGAGAATATTTGGAGCAGCACAAAAGAATATAACCCAAGTGCAGAATGAACCAATGTGAAAAAAATCGAATGCTGGATACACCTCTGCAAAAGTGGAAATATATAACCACAGGTGAGGTTAGGCAAGCTCTAACGAAATGCCAAAAATGGAAATCCCCGGGAATTGACAAGGTGCCCAATTTCTGGCTCTATCTTTTCACATCAATCCATAAATTTCTTGCAAAATCCCTATCATCGTTTGTAAATTATCCTGATAAAATCCCAGATTGGATCACTAAAGGCATTACATATATCATGCCAAAAACGTCTGAAACAGATGATCCGAAATATTAGAAGCCAATAACATGTCTCTCTACCACGTATAAGCTGATCACGTCTTTCCTGACGAACCGAAGTTACTCTTTCTTCGAAGAAAATAACATTCTTCCACTGGAACAGAAGGGATGCAGGAGAGGTTTCTATGGCTGCAAAGATCAACTACTGATAAACAAAAAGATCCTGGAAAATTAGAGAGGACGTTGAAGAAATCTTAGCGCAGCGTGGTTTGACTATCGTAAAACCTTTCTTGGATCATTAAGACTTTGGAAATGTACAAAGTTTCCCCTGTGGTAGTAAATGTCCTTAAGCGCAGGATGGGAATGTCGACAACCAAACTATACCTAAATCAAAGCAGAGAAACTACCATCTCCAACCCTGAATATCCGACGCGGAAACTTTCAAAGAGACTCCCTTTCACCCCTTCTGTTTTTTTTGTCCTTAATCCCTCTTAATGAACTAAGCAACAATAGTTATGGTTACAAACATGACAAAAAATATTCAATCACCTGCTCTATGTGTATGATCTCAAACTCATTGCCAAAAACGACAATGAGTTGAAGGGATTCCTCAATATTGCAAAATGTTTCAGTGACGACATAGGTATTGACTTCGGATTAGATAAATGTGAAAAAGTAACATTCAGGAAAGGGAGAATTACAGACACAACCTCAATAGATTTAGATTTTATCACAAAGATTAAGGGAACTAGAACACGACGAAGCATATAGGTACCTAGGAATTAGCGAAGGAGGCGATATACACCATACCCAAATGAAGAAGTAGGTAATAAAGGCGCGTGCTCTGGTACTAAATACCGATATGAACTCAAAAAGCTGGATTTCTGCCATAAACACATTGGCTGTCACTGTGGTGCAATACAGCTTTAAAATCCTTAATTGGACCATAGCTGACATTAAAAGAATGGACGCCAAAACGAGAAAGCTTCTCACTTGCTATCGCATGCATCATCGCAAAGCTGATGTTGATCGTGTGTATGTGCCCAGATGCGAAGGAGGGAGAGGATTAGTTCAACTAGAACTGTTCTCAAAAACTACAACAATTGGCCTTCAAAGATACCGGGAAAACTACAGAAGACTGGATGATGATATGTGTTAAAGAACATGAAAGTAGTAAGCGCCTTTATTCCGTAATAAAAGAAGCTAATAATTTCAAAATGGAGTTTCAAATGTATGCTGAAATTCAAGTAAAGCACAATACACCCAGTTGAGCTGCAAAATACATGAAAAAAGCAAAAACAAATGCAACCGACAAGATACAGTAACAAAGACAAGATAAACCGCTTCATGGCCAATACTCTACCAGTATCAAACAACATTATATGGACCAGCCCCGTACCCATCAGTGGTTGCGTAGTGCAGGGTTAAAAGCTGAAACGGAAGGTTTTATTCTTGCTGCCCAAGATCAGTGCTTGTTAACTAGAAATTATCAAGCACGCATACTAAAATATGGTGTTAGCCCAAAATGGAGGTTCTGTGATAATTACCGAAAAACAATCGAACATCTTGTATCAGGTTGCATGGTAGTGACACCCACTGAATATAAAACCCAGCATGACAGATTTGGCCAATATGTACATTGGAAAAACAGAAACTACGACAAGGAAACTGAAAGAAAGTGGTATGAACACCACCCAGACACGGTTACATAGACAGGGTCTATTACAATTTTATGGGACTACACAATGCACACAGGCAGAACTTTCAAAGCTAACCGCTCAGACATTGTTATTAGAGACAGCAAACAAAATAGTGTATTCTTATTGCTATGGCAGTCGCTACGTACTGCAATGTATCTATGATGTTCTTCAAAAAGTTATCAAATTACAATGACCTTGAAATCGAAATCTCAAAAACGTGGCACATGGGAACATCAGCAATCCCTGTTGTAGTTGGAGCCCTCGGATTGGTTGGAAAAGATTCTTGTAGACCAATTGAAAGGTTCCCTGGAAGCCCATGCCTTAAAGAAATACAAAAATTCTTCTCAGGAGTACAGCCTACACCTTACGAAGGACCTTGTCTATGTAATTTTTTTCTTTCCAGTGGAAAATGTCATGATGCCATTTCTAACCTTAGGTCACTTGGCGGGACATGGAAAGAAATTAGTACACATCAGAAATCAAAGGAAATAATAATAATAATAATAATAATAATAATATGAGCTCCTGGTGAATCGCTGCGGAACCAGACCATATATGGCAACAATATTATAAGTATGCATGAATGATAGACTTATGTATGCAAGGTAGATTTAGGAAACCTGCAAGAAACCTACAGTTTAACCTAAAAAGAATGAAAGAACTTTTACAGGCCATGACAATATCCTCGCAATCAGATCGTCTCACTGTCACATAATCAGGTATGAAACTAACCCAAAATGCAGCATCTGCAATAAAATATGAAGAATCTCTCGACCATATTATCTCAGGATGTCCGGCAGTAGCGGAAAAATTAATATACCCACGGAAGTAACAAAGTAACGAAACAAGAAAGTATATAAAAAACACAAATTCGCAACCACTGAGAGATGGTATGAGCAACATCTAGATACAGTTACCAAAAAATAACGATGTAACAATCCTCTGGGATATGCCAATTCAGACTGAAAGGTAAATAAAAGACAACAGGCATGATGTTATCATAAAAGACAAGAAATTAAGGATGTGTATTCTTATTCACATAACACCTCCATGACAATTATCGAGAAATTGTCGAAATGCAAGGTCCTGGAGACCGAGATTAACAGGATGTGGTGAATGAAGACGGAGATTGTACCAGTAGTAATCGGAGATCTGGTCCTCATGAGAAAAGCAATGGACAATTTTACTAATCGTGTTCCAGGTAACATCAATATAAAGTTGCCGAGATTTTCCCCTAATACGAACATCCCATATACTAAGAAATGTGCTATCCGTTATGCGACCATTCTCCTACAGTGCCTAAAGATCATAGTTTTAACACTGCACTACAGGATGCAAATAGGAAACATAACACACATACATAAATAATAATAATAATAATAATAGTAATATATCGTATTAGATAAATGGGCATAAATGACATTTAATTAACTTAGATTTACAGAAAAAATAGATCTAGATTTTTAAGAAAGATTAAGAAAGTAGAACATGAAGAAACCTGTAAATATCTCGGAGTCATTAAAAGAGATGAAATATACTATATCCAATTGAAGGAGAAAATAAGAAAACTGTACAGGTGTTGTAGTGTTAAATACAGTTTTGAATTCACAAAACAGAATGTCATCCATAAATATTTTGTCTGTTCTTGTGGGGCAATACAGATTCAGCATCATTAAATGACCTATAACTGTCATTAAGCGAATGGATTGCAAGTCGCGAAAGCTTATCACTTGTCACAGGCTGTATCATCCTAACGCTGATGTTGACTGTTTGCATCTAGATCCGAAGGAGGCTGAGGATTATTTGAATTATCACTGTCTTAGAAAACTGAAACAATCGGTTTCCAAAAGGAACCTTGCGTCTACAGAAGACAGGATGATGATCTGTGTCAAAGAAAATGAAAAAAAAAATCTTTGCTCAGAAATAAAGTAAACCAACAAATTGAAAACCGGAATTTCAAATGGTTGAAGAATTGCAAAGAAACCATCACATACCTATAGCAGCGAAAAGAACAAAAAAAAAGAAGAAAAAAAGCAAACGCAAATGCAATGTACCAAATGCATAAACTATAGCAAGATAAGCATCTCAATGGTCAACACCTTTCTTACTAAACAAATTGAAGTAGATACATTCTGGACTAATCAGTGGTTACTTAGTGCAGTGTTAAAAGCTGAAAGCGAAAGTTGTATATTTTCTGCCCAGGACCAATGCTTGCTATCTCGAAATTAACACACATACTAAAAAAAAATTCGGATTCTGTGATAAATTCACAGAAACAATGGCCAATCTTGTATCAGTTTGCACAGTCCTA
The DNA here is from genome assembly GCA_903632075.3 of Acanthosepion pharaonis. Classification (NCBI taxonomy): domain Eukaryota; kingdom Metazoa; phylum Mollusca; class Cephalopoda; order Sepiida; family Sepiidae; genus Acanthosepion; species Acanthosepion pharaonis. The sequence continues at coordinate 72,255 of CAHIKZ030000410.1, forward strand.
GCACCCATTCTTTATATAAGTCGGCATCATAGTCTGGGTCAATATCCGCACTGGAATATCTGTAACTCTTAATGAAAGGAAACCGTAAGAAACTGGTATGAACATTACACTGACCAGGTTGCAGAGGTAGGAACTATAAGGATTTCATGAGACTTTACAATACACACAGAGAGAACAATTATGGTGACTGAAAGGCATTTATGAAGATCGTAAAAAACTATGAATAATAAAAGGATTTTACATTGGAAATCTAAGAAATATTGCATATGAGGACATCAATATTTCCAGTTAATATTCAGTGTTTGACTGTATAGGTCCCGATAAGCTAATTAAAGGTATCGCATGTGTCCCATGCTTTAAAGCAACAAAAAAATGAACTCACATTTACGACTCAAAACTTAAGAAGGGCTTTCTCTATCTAAAATTTACGTTGTCTTAAGATTATTTTATTTTTACAAAATGCTCAGAAGAAAATTTCATCAATATCATTTCTGACTTGAGGACTATGTTTGTGACCCGAATGAAATTTAGTATAAACAGAAATCAAAGTGAATAATAATAATAATAATAATAATAATAATAATAATAATAATAATTAGTAGTAGTTTGATATGATTCTAAGTCCTTTTGACTGAAGGTAATTCTTTCCTTTTCAGTTCCCTTTTCTCTTTCCTTTTTTTTGTTTTAACATATATTTTAATTTTTCCGCCCCCCGACCTTAAGCGGATCTCCGTGTACATTTTTCTCTTATCTTTACTCTTATCCTAGGCATCCCATATCTCTGTCGGTGCGTGAATATATGTACATATTTACTAATATCTGTCGCTCTCTCTCCCTTATATATATATATATATATATATATATATATATATATATATATATATATATATATATATATATGTGTGTGTGTGTGTGTGTGTGTGTGTGTGTGTGTGTGTATCCGCATTGACAGGGATCATATTGTATTTTTTTTTTTTTATATATATTTTTTTTTTCATGGCTACAGGTGTAATTTTCCTACAATGTTCTGCCCTTTGACTGTCGTCTCGTTGAGTGATATTTAAAAATATATCTTTTAGCGGCTAGTAGGTCGAGAGATGACCGGAAGAGTATAACTTTTATTCACTTGCTTCTACCCCTTTGTTTAATGAATTATTTGATATCCCCCCGACTACCAATCTGTAGTATAAGTCCAGCCTACCCCATAAAATTTGGTAAGTATCTGTCGTTGGCGACGGAAAATTGAACATTTGTGGAAAGTCACTTGTGCCATGCTCCGAACATGTAAGAAATGGTAAATGTTGTACCATTTTTCAATGATATTTTTCCTGTAGTTTGATATGACTCTAAATCCTTTTGACTGAAGTTAATTCTTTCCTTTTCAGTTCCCTTTTCTCTTTCTTCTTTTCGCTTTTTCTTTTTTATTCTTAAACTCTATATACTAAAATCTGATATTCCCCCTTGGATTGGTCACTCCGACTTTATACTAAGTTAAAACTTTGTGTATGGTATTCAATGGGGTAGACTATACTATTATGAAATATTCTACCTTCGATATATTAAGAAATCCACAATCTCATTGGTTGGGCGTGCTCTTGGATCTTCTTCGAGACTTGTCCTAAAGCTGGCAACCTGAACATAATTACCCCTTGGCGCTCAATGTCCAGAAATACGAATAAAATTTCATCCCGTATCGGCCGTCACCCGGGACAACAGGGGACCGCGTTTATCAGAGTGGAACCAGTCTGAGGACGAAAATCTGCCGCTGGAACAAACGCTTCCACACACGAAGAGACACTAGGTAGCCAAACCCGGATTATTGCCACCCTTGCACCAAGTGACACAATAACATATCGACTAATAAAAAATTAAACGAACGAAATGGAGCCGCGAAGAGTATCGACAAGTCATGACATCCTTCTTCACTGCACTCGAAAACCCAGCAAAGAACACCACCAATCAAACATACCAAATATGGAGAAGTATGTTGAAAATGATATAACACCTAACCTCAATCCAAACATGGTTGCCGATCTCCATAGGGACATCATGCGAAACAACAGACTCTCAAAGGCAGAAATAGATAAGATAAAATTAGATATAGGACAAAATACTATGAGCCATCACTCAAACTCTAATGAGACGAATGTAGAAATAAGGAATGCGACAGAGGATGAGGTGGAGGCTGAAGCGAATGAAATACGAAATAATCTCCCAGGAAATAAAATACAAGACTCTACCTTAAACACAACCTTCAGTTCTCCAGAAAATATACCTGGAGTCATCTTCAGTGACAATAAGTCAGAATTCCTTGAAAACCACGAAGCTGAAATATTTGGAGCAGCCCAAAGGAATATAACCCAAATGCAGAATGGATCCGGCGTGAAGAAGAACGAATGCTGGATATTCCTCTGCAAGAATGGGAAAATATATGCACAGATGATGTTTGGCAAGCTCTAACGAAATACCAAAAATGGAAATCCCCAGGAAATGACAAGTTACCCAATTTCTGGCATTATCATCTCTCATCTACCCATGAAATTCTTGCAAAAACATTATCAACGCTTGTAAATAATCCCAATAAGATCCCGGAATGGATTACTGAAGGTATTACATCCGTCATACCAAAAAAAACTGAAACAGACGACCCGAAAAATTATAGACCGATAACATGTCTCTCCACAACATATAAGTTGATCACGTCTGTACTGACGAACCGTACTTATTCCTTTTTCGAAACAAACAGCAATCTTCTGAAGGGATGCAGAAGAGGTTCATATGGCTGCAAAGATCAACAGGCCTCATTTCTCACCCGATTTCGATGCGGTTTTCACCACAAGTTTGCAAATGGCTGCCGTAAGAACATGACGGAGCCCGATTATTGAGTTCGGATTCAGGTTCCGAAAAAATCGATAATCGAAAAAATCTGTTTACAGAAAGAATGATCGCATTTCCACAAATTTGACATTCTCGTAGATTCTACCATTACAAGTGTTGTCCAGAAGTTTCATGACCACTGACCCCTAAACAAACTCTGCAAAATCACCCAGGCGAGGCAACCTTAGCAGGCATTCTAAAAAAGCCTCACCGGCTAAGGGGAAACGGGAGTATGATTCCATTGAGTGCGTCTCCTTGGGGGAGAAGCGGCTGGCGTCTACTTCAACCTCTGCTTTGCACTCCTCTGAGTGCTGTGATGACCGACCCGGCAGCATTGCTAAGCGTGCCAAAATATCATGTCGAGGCAACCTTAGCAGGCGTTCTAAAAGAGCTTCTGCGGCAAAGAGAAAGCGGCAGGAGGAAACCGACGTAGAGGCCTCTTTAAGGCTTTCCAGTCAATCTCAACTGAGCCAGTATGTTTAGTCACATTAATTCTTGGTGAGCGTAACTACCGTTTGTAGTGAAAATCAGTTTACACATATTCGTTGAAAAGTAAGAGATATCTACAAAAAGACTACAAGAAGACAACAAAAAAGCGGCATCATCTCAAGCAGATGGCAATATTTGAAGAACACATTCAGAATATAGCGTCTGGCTTTAATATTCTCACGCTCTGCGTCTAAAGGAAAAGGCACTGTCTAAAATCAATAGGCAATTTTTGACGAAATATTCATGTATTATGCAATTCTTACAGTTTATCGAATTTCGCAAGCATACGCATATAAAATACGAGTAAAGATCAGGCAAAATCTACCTTAATTCACCTAACCATTTCCAACTGTAATTGTTGGTTATCTCTTCTACACTGTTAACCTTGTATATATCTGGCTTAATTAAGAAATACTCGTGAAAAATATGCCAAATAATCGTGATAAAAATTTATTGCGCGCAATTAGTATATGAAGAGAATTAAATCGAATACGTGCATATGTAATTTCTCGCTTTATGTTTAAGGTCGAAATAGGTGGCTTATCCGATTACATTAATGGGAAATTTATTAAATAATGGAGAAAAAGAAAGAGGTGATATAGTCGGTGAACGCTCACGATTCTGACTGTTAAGAGATGAGACAGCTAATCTGTTAAACAGTTTTTACTTATTTATTTATTTTTTTAAGTTTTTCAATTCAGTCTATGTAAATGAAATCGAAACAAATGAAAAGTCTAGGGAATATCACATTTTACATCTTTTGTGCCAATTAAAAAATGTTATAATTTTGATATTCACATGCACCAATGCTTCCTTTGCAATAATTCATATCATATGAGTAGTTGGTGTTTACACTATTAGAAACGTAAAACAATAAGAAAGCTGTCTCTGATTTGTAGGTTACAAATCAAGAAATATAATGAAAATAACAAATTTCGAGAATCATTTTCATTTTGTACCTAAAATCGCAGCTAGTTTACAATTTTAAGCTAGTAAAGATTTTACGCTAGCTTAAAATCACCCTATCGCAGGCTAGCTTCTCTGGAGGACTCTTGGCTTGGCAATCATCACAATAGCTAGGGAGGAGTAGATGTGATAAGCATCAATAAATTACAGAAGAACTCAAAACTGATCACTGCATTTAAGTATTGAAAAGATGTTTAATCTTACCTTTTAAAATTTCAACGTTAATTCTCCTGCTGCCACTTATTTTAAAGACGATTTGGCGTATGTAGATCCTTATTTTCCGCACAAACAACTATTTTTATTTCTTGGGTGACAGACTAGAAAACAATTTATAAGATAAAATTTATAGAGTTTAAAGATGGGAAAATAGAAATTAGAATGAGTTATACATAAAATATTTGAAGAGTTAGAGAAACATAATAGCTAATTCATAAAATATATATGATGGAATCTCTATGAATAAATGCGAAATTGGAGCTTAATTATCTAAAGAATTCTGAGATTAAAAAGCCCCAGCTCTACCATATGGCAATTTGCCATTTAGTCGGCCCCCTACGAAGGCATATTGTGATACAAGCTCGGTTTAATGTGTGGAGTCCGAGTGCGTAAACCTGGGCAGGGAACAAAAATTCCCCAAGCTCCAGCAACGGTCGGTTAAACTGGCCTAGGTGCAAACACCGATCCCTCTCTCTAGTGTAATGAAATAGCGCTGCTTCGGGCTGATATTTACCAGAGAAATTTTTCTCAGTTGCAACTTTGTCCTTCGATGGAGCCGCACCCTGCCCAAAGACAGACATGCAACAGAGAGCAGATAAATAAAGGTGCTGTAAACAACTTTATACTAATTTGGTATTTACTCGACCCCCAAAAACTCGGGTTGTTACACAAGGTTGGTTTAATGTTGGGAGCCCGAATCGCGTACACTCGCGTTAGGAACAATAACCGTCGATTGCGCTGGTTTCGATGAGAGCACCGATCCCTCTCTATAGTGCAACTTTATACTCATTTGTAATTACTCAACCTCCCTCATGATCAGGTTGTGACACAAGATAGTTTTAAGGCGTGGTTCATTAGCACGTACACCTGGGCTAGGAATGAAAATTTTTCGAGTCCCAAAGACAGAGACGCAACTGAATTATGATAAATAAACCTGTTAGAAACTACTTTACAGTAATTTACCCGCTAAAAGCTCAATATCTCTATTATATATTAAATACTTACAGGTTTATCTAATTATCACATTTATTTGAAAAAAATATTTCATTAATTAATTGTCCTTCATTACTGTTATATTATTCGAGTAATATTTTTGATTTTCATATAAAAAAATAGATGTTTAGGAATACTGTCTTACATCGTGCAGAAAAATGTTGGGAAATATGCAATTTACTTGACCTTCCACAAGTTGGCATTTATTTGTAAAATTTGCCTTAACTATAACAAGCCAATCTATAAATTAAATGTTCATTTAAAATTTTTGTTTTAAAGATATCAAGTTGTGAATATATATTACTATGTGAAGCGATATCGAGCGAATGAAACTTGCTAGTTAATAATACAATGCAGTTTAGGATCATACATAGAACAGCTTCAAACTGGAATAGTTTCTAAAATAAATATCCATGTAACAAAAATTGAGAGACTCCAATTTATTATCAAACATTTTTCCCGTTAAAATATTCTTTGTCATAAAGTTAAGAGCTCACATTTTTCTATGCTCCTTGCCAATTCTTGAGCTTATCAGTTATGACTTTCCACAACCTCCTGTGTTTCCTGTCCCTCAACAACGATTTGCTAAATCTCTAGTTCCGCCATGCATTTGCAAATGGACGTAGGGTAATTAAGTTTTACAAAACCACCTTCACAATTATATGTCCAATAAATTACATCCATCTCTTTCTGATTTTGAGTAAATGACTTTATATAACATTTTCCTTTAGACTTTCGAGTTACTTAAACGATTTGTCAGTGGAATTCTTAGTAGCTTTCTGTGGAAGAATATTTATGTTGCCTCATCATCTGTGTCGAGAGACTTTAGCATTCATGGCTATAAAAGAGAATTTAGATCATACAGCAATTCAGTACAATTTTCTTCGCTTTTATCGAAATCTTCTTTTCTCTTAGTACTTTGTTTTTCATTTCAAATTCATTTTTCGATAATTAATGCAAGATCTATTTTCGATCTTGAAATTTGCTTCACTTGTTAAGACTTTTCACCTCTTTTTATGTTTTGACCTTTCAAAATTCGTCTTTCGCATTTTGCAATTTCTCACAAGCTGACAACAATACATTCTGTCATCCTGCAATTGGTGGCTAATCCTCCCCTACAACCGCTTTCTTTTACTATTATGGCTAGACGTCATGTAGCTTTCTTTCTCTGTCTGCGGTGAATAGCATGTCATCTGCATCTTATTTTTTTACAGTGAGGTTCAACTAGTACAATTTCTGGGAATCATTGGAGGTAAAATATTGAAGTAACATTTTATATGGATATGTGTGGAAGCGAGCTGTCTACTCTAGACTTGAACATATTAAAATTGTTGTGATCCTCTTGAGAGTCGTTCGCGGGATGAAGCTGCTCCAGTTAATCTTCTCACTGATAAAATACGGAGGGACTTTGATATTTGATGGTCGATTGAGCGCTCAAGTATCTACTCTTTGTCTGAGAGAAATGTGTTCACATCTGCACTGAGGAGGGGATGACCCAGATGAAGTGGGACCGTAGTCGATCTTGAGAGCGCTGTAGAAGTTCCTCATCTCTTTTAGCTCTGCGTATGCCTTGAGAGCATCGGCTCGCTCGCTAAGACATTCCTTACGCGTGCGGAGTATTTCATATCGAATAACTCTCCTGGCTGCGCTGAAGGATTTCTTCTTAAATGTAGATGACGGTTTGTTAGGCAGTGCTTGGTGGAGTTGGTGTTTATCCCCCAGTAAAGTCTGTATGCGTCTGTTGTTGTCATCGAACCAGTCCTGGTTGTTATCGGGTGATGGGTCACAAAACTTCTGAGCCTACAGCGTTACGTAAATAAGCACAATCCACCTCCACATCAACGTGTGGATCTGTATTGGGTGGCGGTAGCTTGTTGTCCAACTCCTCTACAAGTTTTAATTGACTAGGTCATTTGTTAGCTTTGAGATGTTCAGTCGCTTGGGGATTCTGATGATTTGTGGGCCATGCCATACGGTGGATCCTCTTGGATATCAACGAATATTGGTCCATCATGCATTCAGCATCATATATTGTCATCGTTACCCTCAGATCCCGTCTGTTATTTGCCTAACGATGACGTAGTTAAGTCGATGCTAGTGTTTGGAGCTCGGGTGCATCCACGACATCTTGTTGCGGTTGGTCAGACAGAAGTGCTGGTGATGAGATGACCACTAGCAACATAGGACTCCAACAGAAGGAGACGCATTTTCTCATTACCCCCTTGAACGGCATATTATCTCTGCAGACACGGCATTAAAATCACCAAGAATAATAAGCTTGCCAATCCAAGGAACGGCCGAGATGGTGAAATTCTGATCCTAGTAGAATCTGCCATTCACCTCATCAAGGTAATTTATGGTGGTGTCCTACGCGCTGATAAGTATGGCAAATTTGTTCTCGGGGTGCGTGAGCAGACAGGCATCAGGCGATCATTCAACCGCTTCGGACGGGCTGCCAGCACACTGACCAGGTCAGAATTGATGGTAAAGTTGCCTCCTGTCTGGCGTCTCTCGCTGTGTCCACGTCCAATTCAAAACAATGTCTAGCCGGTAAACTGCTGTCAGATATCCTTTTTCTGCTAGCTTTGTCGCGCTGATTTCGGCAATCTGCACGTACAAATTATGCGGCTCATAGGCCGGACAATCCCAGCACGGTCCAATAGGTCAAGTAAAAAATTCTGCTACTGGTAACCTGTAATCCAGTACTACCTGATCAAGGATGGAGTTTTGTATTACTACGAATGAGTAAATTCCGTAAGAATCCAGCATCAATCACTGTCTGGTCTACAATATGTTTCTCGATAAATTTCGTTATTCGCGATATCTGTCCAAAGGTGATACTTTCTCTAGTAATAGAATTTAGCGTATCTTAATTTTCTAAATTAGCTTTCATCTGACTTCGTAAATTCGTCTATCGATACAAGGACATTCTTTTGCCAGCGGAACTACTAGCAGATATACAGATTGCTCTAGGACGGATAATTATATAACCTGACCAGATACATGATCTGCTGCTGCGCTTCTGAATTATTCTGATTATATAAATAAAATGTGGTCTATATTGGACGAGACGGGTAAACTTGCGAAAATTAGCTGATATATCATTTCGGAAATTAGCTGATATATCATTTAGTAGTACCGCTAAAACGGAATTTAAATTTCAGAAGAGATTGCTTGAATTCCATATCATCATAAAAGACTATTCCTCACAAAGAAGGTATATGATAGAATTCGACGTGTTGGCTCCCAGCATCCTACAATATATGGTTTGCGAAAGTTCATAAAATGAATGTTCCACTTCGGCCCATTTCGTCTATGGCGGCCGCTACCCAGCATCAGTTGGCCAAATGCTTGGTTGAAGTTCTTATTCTGAGTATTGTATTCTAGACTCGTTCCAGTTTGTGTCTTATATACGTAAGCTTCAACGCACTGTTGAAATGGAGTTTCTCCTGTCTTTTGATATTTATAATCTGTCCCTCTTGACGAGACTATTGACATGTTTGTACCGTGGCCCCATAATCATTCATCTTTTCCTGAGAGATTCTTTGTTTGATTGAGTTTGCTACTAAGACCGTCGCTTTCAGCTTTGATAATATCATGAATCAACAGATTGATGGGGTAGAGTGGTTTAGACCTTAGTGAGGTTTTATGAACAATAATTGTGTAAAGTTTCACGAGAGACAGTTGTTTGATAAGGTTTCTAAACAATACTAAATAGTCTCAATCCATCTTTACAATTTCGTATGGAAGTTGAGAATAACAATATGTTCTTTTTTTCCCTGGATGTGCTGGTTGAGAGAACTCTTTCTTTCCTCAACAGCTTTTATAGGAAGCCCAATTTTACTGGGTTTTGTCTCATTTGGGACTCTTTCCCATTTAGGAAAATGAACCTTCACAAAACACTTAATCATTATGTGTTGACGATATGTTCGGAATGCAAACTTAAAAGAAAAATTACTAATATCTTTTCTCGCCAATGTCATCGGAAAGTGCCAACAAGACAAACTTAAAATTTCGATGTTTAATTTAATTAAAACGGTTGGTTAACCTAAGTGTCCTGTCTACTTCAGATTGCCTTGGATTGGCTCATATAGTCAATCATAAGCTGATAAGTACTTATCAACAGTCATGTAGTAGTGCGGAATATCTTTGCTACTAGACGTGCTTTCCCATCTGTCCGTAAAGATGTCTTCACCACCAATCAACAAAGTTCTGTTATCGTTTTATGTGTCGATGTGTTTCCGGCTAGGTGGGCAAGATTTACCAGCGTCTGTAGGTGCGTATTTCACGGCACGCTTCTGAATTTATAAGTAAACATGCTATATTAGCATGCGGACACCCACTGGCGCATGGGTCTGCCACCGGTGAACATTTATGGAGTTCCGTCACATGTGGATCAAATTATTCCGCAGGAGTTGTTTTCTCAAAGTGGTCAGAAGGGGTTGTTATCAAAAAGTCTCGTCTGACTATATAGGCAAAAGGAGCTGATACATAAACAGGCAATCTTCGGTGAGTTTTTGTCTTATTCTTGGCAGTATTAATTTTTTTTCCTGACATTTCCACTTGTCTCTTTTAATTCTATTGCAAGTTGTTGTTCGACATTTTCATGACGGTCGTCCTCGACTATAGAATCCAGAGGTTGGCAGTGAATATTTCGGGGACAGTAGGAGAGCGTACTTTAGGTTCGCAGTGGATATCACAGCAGAGTGTAGTTCTTCCTTCTGTCGTGTTCGCCTGATAAGTCGGCTCTGGTCCTTCCGGAAGGGAAAACAAGATGGCCACCTTTATACACGACGGATACGATCTTCAGCGGCTCCTGGTTGGTTAATCTTCTATTGGTAGACTATAAAGGGAAATAAGTCATTCTGACTCGCTCACTAGTTACACACATATACACAAAAAACTGTAACAGTTGTTTGGGTTATTTTTCCTTTCAGTATTTTTCTATCTGACGAAGCCTCGCTTGAAAGGTACCTTAATTTTTTTTTATTTTTAATCAAGTCCATAAAACAGTTTAAAAATAATGAAAGTACTAATAATAAATAGAACAACCTACCACTCAATATTGACCAACTATGAACGCGTCCACAACGTGCTGACTGTGGGGAAAATATTTCCACCAAAATATATACACTTATATAAAAAAATAAAATATATATAATAATGTACATATTCAGTGAAAGATGGGAAAAACCTGATGCAAATTTAAAACATCAACGTCGCTCTCATGTACCACGAATGAAGGCAAATATCTTCATTTTGTAGTCCCAGAGCCATGTAAGCCGATCACAATTAAGTCATTTTCGTGTGTACAATGACGTAGGTATACACAAGAAGAAAGCTTTGTATCACTTTGAATCTCTTAAATAAATGACACATTCTAATATCTAGGTTATTATTATGAGATTAGTTCCGAAATGGTACCGCTTATAACCTGTTCACGTTCAGTTGTGGTCATTAATAATCGTTAGTAGTGTGAAGATGGACATTCAACAAGCGTCGACAAAGCGACTTCTGTTTCATGTGATTAACGACCGGAGGTATTTCCACCAAGTAAGAATCATCTGATGAGTTAAATATTTCTTTCGTTTTAATCATGCAGACCAATACCAAACGCTGATATGTTGCTAACTCTGCATGAATGTTTAATAATACATCTACAGAATGAAAACGGTTTCACCAGCAGCTGAATTTCTTTCTTTCTGAATCCGGCTGAGCTCATTCTACATGAATATTTATACTGTGGAAGAACCAATATTTAGAGTAATAAAATAAAAAGGTCATTCAAGCAAAGTGATAATTTATGGTAAGCTTATTTGATAAAGAAATCGGTACCCAAATTCGAAGTGAATTTACCATATTTCTTTTTAACTCTCAAACTGTTTTTGACAGCCAGGAACAAATTCCGTTGCAAATGTTATCTATGGTGATTTTATAACCGTAGTTTTGACGTGTCACAAGGCCGAAATCTGGGGCTTCCGGGTAGGATCGAACTCACTATTCAGTCGTAAGTGATCTAGAAAGACAATGATGCTACTGAGATCGGTTAGCAAGAAAATGCACGTTGACACCTTACTCGGTTAATATATAAATAGTTTAATTTCGACAGGCACATTTATTAATATAATCACGCTAATATCACGAGGAGGAACCTGAAAACATGAAAACTTATTTCTCAAGGTTAATTATATCTCTGCTTGTAGGGCTGTATTCTCGGGAGATGATAGATGGAAGAAGTATAGAGATTTAATCGATATTCTCAACCAAAACCAAGAAAGCTGAAACGTATACCAAGGCAAGTCAATTTTCACTCATATTATACAAGTTTGACTATTGTCGACATTGTCAAAAATGTTGAAAAATTTCTAGATATGTCGCAAGGTTCTGAGTGTCTGCATATATTCTAATCAAACGATAACGTGTGTTCCCTCAATAAATACACTTCAGTCAATACATCATTACATACGATATAAAATATAAACGAATATCATTTACTGACATAGAAAATATATGGGGAGCAATAGAAAAGCTCTTGGTTTTTTTTCTAAATATTTTTATGGTTGTTATTCTAAGGAGCTCTCCTAATTTGTACCTAGAGCGCGTGAAACTTTTCACAAATGGGTCTCATTATTTTAATGTTGAAATAGTTAGATATAACTGTAAATTTTATTCAAATAATTCATTTTTTAGCATGTTTCAACTGTTGAATTTCGTGTATCCTTGTTCCCATGGCAATTAGATTCTTTCAAATTTAAAATGCAACCTCAGTCGCAATCTTATGCCTTCCTGTTTACATATAGAACAAATTTAAAATCACCGTCTTTGACTTTGCGCATGAGTGGAAATTTTAACGATTTAACTACAAATGAAAACATTTGCTTTGGACACAGACAACTATTTGTCTTAGTCATTACCCTGAAGAGGATATTGGAATATATCGAAAGTACTTGGAAAGAGATATTAAATACAACCAGGATACATTCTTCGCTGCTTTTTATCATAAAATAACAAAGCTTATACCTGGTTACGAAAGGATACTATTGAAAATAAACATACACAGCATGATTAAATTCTTTTTAACCAGATATATATATATATATATATATATATATATATATATATATATATATATATATATATATATATATATTGTGACGCAGCCCCGATTTCATTAACCACATAGACGTTAGGCTAAAAAGCGCCCCAAAGTAAAATCTTAAATTCTAGTCGAAAATTAGTTAGATATAAAAGAAAAAAAAATAAATAAAAATAGAAATTTAATCCAATCCTTTCGACTTGCGAGCGAATATGTTCCATGATCGGCCATACCCTCCTCTTCTCTTCACAAATTCTTTCCCTCTTTATCTACTCTTCCACCCACAAGCCAATGGCCCGTGAACTTTGAAGTGACCCGACGCGAGAATGACCTGGTTCCAAAATTTCGCAGCTATCAGGCGTTTGACCATAAGTGGATTCCAGGCACTATCAGGGTCTCCTGCTGCGATTCACGTAATCAGAACATACTAAGCGTGGATTGACCTTTTGGCCATCACGCAAACACTGCGTGATTTGCGCCCCTGCGTACCCGGTCAATAACAAAGGGAACCCACGTGACTGTCTTTGGGGACAGCGAAAATCTAAAGAAGGATTTTTAGTTTCCCTCTGACCAGCGGCAGTTGAACGTCGCTGGGCAACTCGACCCGATTCCAAAAACGGACTGCCCACTGAGATGGAGAAGACAGCAAAGTGAAAGGACTGCTATGAAACTGAATCAACCCAAAGAAACGCATGCACGAGATGCTGTGGGCCATCGAACGATTGTGAATGAAAAGAAATCCAGGAAAATTGTCGGCCTGCCAAAATGATGTTTTAGCATCAGAACTCTCGCTTCGGCGAATCAGAACTTTCTGTGAAAATATCAACTCGACTGAAAAATGAGTTGATTCTCTTGGTTTGATCTGTTTTTATATATGTATGTATTCGCTCGCGCCTCTTTTCTTTAATGATCTCTTCCCCCTTTGTTAAACGAATGTTCTTTTTTTTCTTTCTGTATTTTTTATATATATTCATAAATAAATGTTTATTTCGAAATCCATCGTCTTGTGACTGTTCTTCGTTGATTCCCTTGTGTCGCTTCCATTTCTGAGTGAAGATCGAGAAAGGATCCTACGTTTTCCTTTTTTTAAACCCGTGATTCATCTATATGCTACAAGTTCGTAAAATCTAAAAATGGATTTTCAGTTTTCCTCTGACCAGCGGCAGTTGAACGTCGCTGGGCAACTTGTCCCTATTCCAAAATAGAGTGCCCACTGAGATGAAGAAGACAGCAAAGTCTGTCGACTAGGGACGAAAGGACTGCTATGAAACCGAATCAACCCAACCAAACGTCTGTCCGAGATGCTGTGGACCATCGAACGATTGTGAAAGAAAAGAAATCCAGGAAAATTGCCGGCCGGCCAAAATATTGTTTTAGCATCAGAACTCTCGCTTCGGCGAATCAGAACTTGTGTGAAAATATCAACTCGACTGAAAGATAAGTTGATTCTCTTGGTTTGATCTATTTATATATATATATATATATATATGTATTCGCTCGCGCCTTCTGTTCTTTAATGATCCCCTTCCCTTTGTTAAATGAATGTTCTTTTTTCTTTCTTTATTTCTTTATATATATATTTATAAATAAATGGTTTATTTTGAAATCCATCATCTTGTGTCTGTTCTTCGTTGATTCCCTTGTGTTGCTTCCATTTCTGAGTGAAGACCGAGAAAAGATCCCACGTTTTCCTTTTTTTTTAAACCCGTGGTTCATCTATATGCTACAAGTTCGTAACAATATATATATATATATATATATATATATATATATATCTTTATGTGTGTGTGTGTGTGTGTAAGCAATTATGTATGAATAAATATAACAATAACTTTATCAATATAAATACTTTTCTATGACTTATATTGTTGTAACATTACATACTGAATGACTTTTAAGGAATCAGTTGATTTATTTGTAACCCGATATTTTTATTTCTTCGAACGTTATTTTTAGTGGATCCCCGTATTTAAAATAGACGCCCCGTTAATATTTTATGTTATTTCATTACGTCTGTCTGCCTTCGCATAGATTGAAATAAAAACTTGTCGTCTATTACAAATAACAATAAATATTGTCTTAATAAAATTATATATTGAATATTACAGATCAAAATAGCACTAATGCTTACTGATCACTTTGTATGCATGCATGCGTATCTGATCATAAATATGAGTATGGGCATTTGCATGTACGCGTGTGCATAGATTTATTTTTGAAACGCCGCAACCAAATATGTTAATATGATTTCTGAATAACATGAATAAGAAAATTGAACTGATCCGTCGTCATGATTTGACCTTCTGTTTCTGAAGAACTTACGAATAGTTGCTTAAAATGTATCTTCTGTTTTTGGAAAGGGGAGTAGAATAAACTAATACATATACTGGGAGCAAACCACCTGAATATAGATGGGAAATAAATTCCGTAAATGCACAAAAATGTGAGATTTATAATGCATATTGAATGTGTCAAAGGTCATCAGCGAGTAACCTACCGAACGACCCTGTGTAAAGGTCTGGCAGAAGAAGACTTCAGAGAAATTGTGTAAAAACATACTCGAAGATACAAAGGACTAGCAAATATGTAGAACAATCATTACCAACATCCTGAACGGAAACAGAACATAGACGAAGAAGAATTTCACTGACCAAATATTGTAAAGTTATAGAACGATATGGCAGTGAATAATGATAATCATTTCATTAATACGATGGAACATGAAGCAACATGAATGCGGTTCTACAGAAGAATGCGGACAATATTAGATATTCTACGTTTCGGTAAAATCCAAACAAAGAGGACATTTAAACTTCACAGCTGTAAGACAAGTATATTGTCAAACATAATGAGAAAAATGACATCGAAAATCTGATACTGAGATGGCAGACAGAAGGCATGATGGAGGAGACAGAACAACGCATAATATAACTTACGAACTAGATTAATCGATGATGAATCAAGTTTTAGGAGAGATAACAAAGAGACTAAATTTATTAATGCTACAAAAGATATGAAATTGGGGAGAGCTATGATTGGCAACGTACTGAATGTAAACGTCAAGAACAAGAAAATGAAGAAACATCATATGATAAAAATGTGGAATTGAAGTTTGGATATTAGAGACAGAATTTAGATGTCATGAATCTTTATAATTTCGGAGTTAGAATCATGTCATTTTTACCACCATCTCGCAGTTACTTTTGGGCTATAATTAGTTTCTAATGTACTGGAATGGCACGTGATTTCTCTTTAGATCTATGCAATGTTTAATATGAAACTGGGTATCTTTACAAGCAGTTTCTTTAGGTGATTATTCAAGTTAGATGTGATTCACACAAATTAAGCAAATGAAGAAAAGAGCAAGCAGTTGATTATATTCATATTTTAGACTAAGTTTAAATTATATTCATAATATTACTTTTGTTAGAAAATATGTTACTAACTTTAGTGGTGCCTTCAAATCAAATGGAAACTAGGCTTACTGTCTAAATTATCTTAAGTTATATCTGGTAATTTATTGCTTCGTCATGTATTTCGGTTCCTCCAACGATTTTATATGAATGTCATAATATACCTTACTGGAAAATGCAGATAATGTTGTATGATAACGAATGTTCTATGAAACTTCGGAGAGTAATAACCGGACTGACAGGTTTCCTTCAAGTATCTGTTGGAAAATTTACTTGTCAAAAAGGCGAACACTTCGACATGACATATAATTCAGGAAGTACCTTCATTCGCACAGTTCAATAGTCATATTTTAAGATATTATTAGCTTGCACGCGTTATTTTTTCGCATGGATCCTCTTGTCTCTGCAAACTGCTTTACTGGTCGATGCACTGACAAGCTTTTTTATCATTGGTATTCGATAAAATTTGATTGAGAAAGCCATTCAGACCAATGATTCTTACTCGCTCGTCATAGCACATATACATGTAATATAATTTCTGAAAATTCGAATGCACAAATAATCAATTTAATATGAGAGAAGCACCTGTAACGGTATATCTACAGTTTTGGTAAGATCGCCAAATTTAAACAACTTCGTTCTTAGTCAGTACAGCTTTGAAATAAAAAGTGTTGTAAGCTTAGATGTGAAGGTATTGTCATGGACAACGGCTCAGAATTAAAACTCGGATAGCCGAGTTTCGATTCCCTCAAGAATGTGACATCAATTGGAAATCGAATATCCGATTTACGTGCAAATTCCTTGGAAAAGGTATCAGTGCACATAGTATCCTCCAGTTGTGTGGGTTAATTAGTATGATTTTATCAGTAAATCATTATAATCTCAAAAATCTTATTACAATCTAAAACTATTTCCTGCGTTCAAATACCAAGCAAACGTCAAATATTCTGCAATAAAAAAATTAAGCAGAAAATCAATTTTCCGAAGCAAAACACTTTCATTTGTATTTTCTAAATTGTTTTATATCTTTACTCATAATAAGTTTATCCATATATATATATATATATATATATATATATATATATTTGATAGAATAAATAACAAATAGGAAATAAAACAAGACAAATTAAGGACATTTCTTCATCTATAAATCATTTTCAACGAGAAGCTTAACAAAAGCTAAATATTTTACATTTATAAACGTTTCTTATGCGTTATGTATTGTAAACTTCTGTTAGATATCATTTGTATTTTATTCCAATAAATACGTATGTGTGTGTTTAGGTTTGAACCAAATCTAAACATGGTATTTGCATAGCTTCAATGAATAACAAACGTGAACAACATCTTCTAAAGAAGCAATCCCGAATGACAAAAGAAAACCTGTTACAGGAAAAATATAAATATCTGTGACAAAAAAAAAATCAGTAAAATCAACAAAAAAAGATGAAACAATTTGAAAAACCTAAGGGGAAATCTGAAGTGATAATTTCTACAGAAATCTATTCACTTTTTAAATTTTCCCAATTATTTTTTTTCATTTAATCAGAGACATTACCAAAGTCCATTTTATTTTTTCCAGTACTTTTGATTGTTGCCACATTCGTTTCTAAGGATTTCATTGTTTTTGTGTGTTCATGTGAGTGTACGTTGATAAATTCTAGCATTCTCTAGTTTACTGATACCAATTTCAATTCAATCCTGTCGAAAACATTTATAACGGTCAGATTGTAAGTTTCTTTCATTTTATGACAGTACACACGGATACACACATATAGGCGCACATACACACACAAACACAGACACACACACACATATATATATATATATATATATATACATATATTAACAAAAAGTTAAATATATAGTAACAAAAGCTTAAAAACTTATTTATGTTTTTTCGTTATATTTTATCATGAAATTGATTTAACTAATCGAACGAACCATTAGAAGCACATCCTTTTTGTTCCAACATTTGTGATCCGGAATCTTATGTGATTGCCAAAATTAGAAATCATTGTCATAGTATTTCCGAAGAAACTTAGAATATGAGATAAAATCATAATATTCAACAATATGAAGGGTCCAAATTGTGGTTCCACGTGATAAAAGCTATCGTGAATATTTATTTTATATGAAGTAGATTGTAGAAAATCATCTTTGCAATATGCTTTTATGAATTCCAAAATTTATCAACATTTAGCGGAAAGAAGTGAAAATCTAAGGCTAGAAATGTGTATATTATGACGCACATTGTAAAACGATCCCCAATAAATATTTTAAGAGCTGAAATTTGAGTTTGGTCTAGAATCATTCAAACTTGTTCATAAACCAAGGCCAACTGCTTCAATGAAATAAAAAAAACACCCGATATTTGCAAAACAACATGAAAACTCGAGATTTGAAGACTGCAGCAATGTTGTTTGCAGATGAAAACACTTTACACATGTTCGTTATGCATCAAATATCCCTTAGCATAATCCTCCACCCGCCAAAGAATTTTAATGACATGTAATGGGCTGAGGATTAATGCACTATTTTTTTTTCCAAATTTAAAAATGCACTGTGAAATAATATGATTTGGCAATATTTTTATGTTATTTAAAAGACATTTTATTTGTTCTACAAGATAATGTGTTTGGATCATTTAATTTCACAGATTTTTGTGTATTTTCAGATCATTAAATTTGAATATCAAGCGAAAAAAATTTAAAGTTATCCACACCATTTTCTTTTTTAATTTAATCGTTTTGTTAAGGCTGTCAAATCTTCTTGTAATATTTATACTGTTTAGGGAGAAGGTGTAATGCCTCAAATACCGCAATTGGTTTTCGCACTTCAAAAATTAAGCTTTTTACCTAAAGCAGGGATTACAAACCGGTCGAACAATTGAAATCTATGATGAATGATTACATCAACTTATTCACGAAAATCCATGTCAAACGATCAGAGAATTGGCGGAGCAGATAGTTTGTGAATATAAAGCAGACGTGAACCACATTGCCTCAATCGGAATGCTTCAGAAACGCATCGTTTAAGTGCCATACACCTAGAAAAAAAAAAAGAAACATCAACGCATCACAATCACCACTAGTTTGTGCTCTTGACATCGCTCAAGACATGATTACAGCATTTTCTTTACCCCTTTGCCGTAGCTATGAAAAATGATATCTTCACATCAATATGAAGCAGCGAAAAAAATGGCCGAGCCCACCAAAACAAGTGACACCGTGCGTAAAACAAAACCTTCATCCTCGAAATACCATGCTGTGAGTATGGCCGGACTGGGAAGTTTAATTAATTTAAAACAGATTGAGCGCCACAATACAATCAATGTACAGTTCTACGTTCAAAAAATTCAACGACTCGATGAACCAATACAGCAAAAATGACCGAGAAGTCGAAATGCTGTCTTTCTGCAACACGACAACGCCCGTCCTCACATCAGTAATATGACGAAAACCGCAATTTAAGGACAGTAATGGAAAATGCTGCCTCATCTTTCATATTCTTCAGACTTGGCACCATCATATTTTAATCTATTTTGATTCCTTTCGAACTATTGTGCGCGGTGTATCGTTCAATAATGATGTGGAATTGAGGAATTGGTTGAGCAAATTCTTTGAGTTAACGCCGGGATAGTTCTGAATCATATTAAAATGATGGAAGTAATTCGTACGCAGCAACAGATAGGATATTATTGATTAAGTTGTAGTTGCGTTTTTATTTTTAAATAAATTTGAATATAAAAACACTCATGAATTATTCCTCAACACAATTTATGTCAGTCTATGATGAACACACAAAACCAGATAATTTAGAGTGACATATTGTCAGCTTGAATAGTTGGAGTCTACATATTGCCCTTGAAACAAAGACTAATGGTGTAAATATAAATGATAGTAATTATGGTAAATTAGAACTAAATATTTACATTTATCAGTATACACCATTGTTGCATGTGGGTGCTCCATACCACCGAATGAATATTGTTGAGAACTTTGAATACGATCAAAATGACAACACTGAATTTGCTGGAAACACCCCAAAATGAACGTAATTGAAAAGTTATGGAAATGTTTCATAAACAGATTTAACGAAAAATAACCTTTAAGTAATGAAGCAGCGAGAAAATCTAGAAAAGAAGTTAGAGCAAAAGAGTAGAGATCTCGTTTGAATAATGTAGCAACAGGATTAAACTGACGTATCCAAGCAGTATTCAAAAGCAATAGCTGCCATACAAAATACTGAGCTTTGTAATATTTGGCTTGAAGGAATAGAAAACATCATCACGTACGAATTTGTGAATAAGATTGTATCAGTCTGTCATGAAGTACTTTATACTGCATAGTTTTTTTATTATTATTATTTTAGAATAATAAAACTACAAGTAGTTCTAAAATATATATAGGGGTGCATGTGTCTGTGTATTTGCGTGCGCATTTTCAAACTGACCAGTTGTTTTAATGAACAGTTACCTACACTTTACGTTTTTCTATGGAGAACTCTAAAAAGAATAGAAATCTAGCCTGAGTAAAGCTATTATATGATATATTTTCTCGTTGTCATTTTCTTTCGCTTTACTAAGTCCAATATTTCTTCGCTACTGGATTAAATATGTGTCCGCACGTTTTCAGCAGTTTGCTATTTGCGCTCAGTCTTATGTCTGTTTATTTTACTGCATCACATATTGGAATCTTTATTCGTTTTCCCGCGGGAACGCCATGACGTTCATTACTCATTATTGTTGACATTCACGATACACATGGAAATTGATTTTGTTCCTGATTCGGTCAAAATTTATGAAAAACAAAGATGAGATTGAGTCATATCAAGAAAGTTGAGAATATTGTAAAATAACTTTGGGTCATTTCTTGCTTTTCCTGTGTTTCCGATCAGAATTTAAAGGTTTCCCTTTTCTTCATGTTAGAGGTGTAACGAAATTTAATATTAAACTTATCTTACATAATTTAAAATAAATAAGTAATACTGCATAATATATTACGATACATTTATATGGGTATACTTGTTTCGAATACAGATATTTTTAAACAATTATTTCTGCTCCTGCTTCTAGTCCCCCTCATCTGGAGACGTCTTCACAATATACGTTCATTTTAATATGCTGTAGTTTATACAGCAAGTAGAACTTTATGGTAGGTAGCTGCCACACAGACAAAAACGGTTTGGGCTTCAAAGTTGACACTTTCAAAGACTGGTTGCCAGCCAAGGATGAATAGACCAATTACCTGCTATTACTCCCATAGATGGAGAAGAAATAGACTCTCAACTTATGATTATTTCTGCAAAAGCAAAAAGTACTAATTCTAACCGAATTCAAACCCGGCACTTTTCCATTTTCTAGGCTAATAAGTGCTGTGCGATATGCAGATTTAGACGTTCTTTCCATAATCTGTATGTCAGTGTACGAAAAATTAATTAGATATTTAAAATATTTAATACTCGTATAAAGGTAGTATTAAACCGATAAAAATCATTCTTTGTTTTTGAAATAATGAGAATTAGTATTTCTTGATAATTACATCTACAAAAAATAATGTTTTACAATAAGTTTTTCTGTGTTCATTTGCCGTTTGTTTTTGTAACAAGTAATTTGCTATCTGCTCTGAATAATACAAATGTATTATTAGGGATAATCTTCTGCTTAGGAATGTTTCCCACAGCGATATCCAGATACCATTTGTTATTAAGAATCATTAACACCGATCGCATTTTATTTTCAGAAAACACATACATACACATATATATGTGTGTTCATGCGTGTGTAGTACATGAATCGAATTAAATATGTTTTTATTAAAGTCAGTCGACATTGTCAGTCTCTTTAGATTACAATTGAATACCTGTGAACAAGTTCAAAATCTGGTTCAAAACTGTATATACTCTCCGGATTCAATGTTCTTTTCTGCTTTTGTTCGAGAACATTCGATCATCTCAGATATTATTAGGAACTAAAGGTTGTCAGTGTCATCGTAAATCATAATGAACTTGTTGAAACATATTTTTATTTGTATCGTGTTTCACATTTTGAACGTTCTCACAGAGTTTGGGATCTCTGGAATGGGGAATATCGTATTGCATTTTGTTATCTATTAATGTTGGTTTTAAGTTGTTATAGCTTAGATTATTCACATAAGACGATTGATATTTACACGAATATCGCTAAAAGTTATTAAGTGACAGGCTAATATACGATAGAGCATGGTGCTTTTGTGAGCAATATAATAATTGAATGTTGAATTTTCATTTATATTATGTTTGGTATGCTCGTTATATATTTCATGATTCGGTAAGAATTGACAAACAAATTTTAAAAAAATATGAGGGATTTTTGTACCGATATATTGTCAGTGATTAGTTTTAAACTTTATATTCAATAATAGATACCAGACATGTATTAATGGTTAGCAAGTGCGTCTCCTTATAAAATTATGATTTAACAGTGACTTAGAACAACACTGTGTGATTGTTGCTTTCCGCCTTGTGCCAAGCCTATATTACGCTGAATAAATCGCTATGTATTTCATGCATTCGGCATTATGTAATAGCAATCTTGTCGCACTATATCAATTATGACGGAGTAGTGAGTTCGATACTCACTGGGTGCTCCATACACCCGACCTTGAACGAATTGCGTGTTGGTGTCAATAAAAGGGTGCTCGTTGTTTAACAACAGTACTATCATGTCTATTAATCATACATATACCTATTTTTCTTGATTGGTATCAAAACACTGTTTCATGGAAATGTGTTCTGCCGTCCAGTAAAATAAACTATATAAATATATGTATATATGAATAAATATATTCTTAAGATGTGCTATGTCTATGGGATAAAGTGGTGAATATCAGAGATAGAGCGTATATATATATATATATATATATATATATATATATATATATATATATATATATATATATATATATTAAATAAAACGCATGGACAATTTATCATTATGAATATTTAGGATAGTTTCTTAAAGTTAAAATTTATGCAAATTTAAGACAATTTTACATTCGTTTATGAACATTTGTAAAGAAAATCTTTACCAGACCATATATGGCATCAATATTTCATGTAAAGTTAAATGGTTGATTTGTGGATTTGAAGGCTAGACTCAGGCGAGATAAACCTTCTGGCGCGACACATAGGACCAAATCTTCTTTTGGTAGATGAAACTATGAATTTAATTTAGTTGTTCCACTTCAGGTCAGTAAACTGCGTGAGACCAGGCAGGCGCGGAGAGGCGCTCTCGTGGAGTTTGGTATCAGCCATCCTGATGCGAAGCAGGTAGGTTTCTCTATGGTGGATAACTGAGAGCAATTTCGTTTTAGACGTAGTGAATTTAACAAGACATTTCCTACTCCTGTCAATTGGATGTCCTATTATTAAGACAAGAGTAAGTAGTAGTGTCGTCAACGTAGATGTCAACTTGCGAGTTGATGGCATCAGGAGGATCGTTGATGAAGAACAGGAACGGCGCACGATCCAGGAAGGAAAACTTTGCCGAAGAGTGGTAGGAGACTTTTAGGACGGTATTTGGATAGTTAAGAACGGTCACCAGAATTTGTAAAGACAGGGACAAAAGATGACTTCCAGCAGGCTGGAAAGCAAGAGTCAGAGATGCAATAGTTATATAGTTTACAGAGGACTGGTGCCAGTTCAGGAGCACATTTATTCAGGACAACGGCTGGTATCTCGTCCTCACCACTAGACTTATGGGAATCTAATTTAGAGACGATATCTAAAACCATCGATGTAGTTATGTTTATGTCACTTAACAAAGCCTCAGTTCTAGGGGGAAACCTGGTGTGGTTACTCCGGATAAGTCGAGCTTTGAATTCGATGAGATTTCCGAGCAAAGCATTCAGCCTTATCAGCTGAGGAAATCAGTACCGCAAAGTGATTGAATTATGGAGGAATGGAGGATTTGCTGTTTTTCAGTACACACCTTCACATCCGCTAAAGCCAAACTCGCGAGATGGAATTGATTGTTCCATTTTTCCGGCAAATAGTATATTGGCTTCATTGAGGACACGCTTGCGCTCGTTACGGGAAGAGACAAACAGACGCATGTTGCGAACATTCATGTCACTTCGGTAGAGATGGAAGAAGTGATTCCTATGGGCATTAGTAACTCAGCAAGCGGCTGTGAACCAAAGAGTTAAGCTCGATTTAACTTTGTATTTTCTTGCAGGGATGAAAGCCTCAATTCCAGCTTTAAGCAAGAGGACAACTCAGATGCACATTTTTGAACGGGGAATTTAAAAACCACATTCAAGCGTACATCGCGAAGGAATTCACGGAACGACTCCCAGTCTGCGCGTTGATAACAGAATGATATTCTCTTAGTAGGTGTCGAGGTTCTTTGCTGGGGGAGGACTAGAAGGAATTATTAACAGACACTACGGCGTGATCAGAGATGCCAAAAGGAGTCGGGTATGCAGGTAAAACCGAGATAGAGAAGGGAAGACTTAATGCCAGGGTTAGTGGGAGAAACGCGTGCGAATTTCAACCACTTGTATGAGGGATTGAGTGTTTAAAAGTTAACGGTTTTTTCTACCGGCGAGGTCAGTTATAGACAGAAGTTGGATCGAATGCCACGGATGCTGGAAAATTATTTTACTTCCTATTTAATGTAAATCCTTTTGGATCCTGATGCAAAATTAGCAAAACTCAGTGTTTTGAGTTAATTTTATTTATTGATTCCTTTATTGTTGGTTTTTGTTGTTATTACTTTCACTTGTGTACGTTCCTGGTTTTATTATTATTTTAATTATTTGTTTAATTTATTTACTTATATTTTGGGTTGGAATAATTTATTTTACTTATGTTTTGACATTTTTTTCTTTTTTTGCTTTTTTTCAGCATTTTTTGTCTCGTATTTATAGCTATCTTCTCCTACAGAAAGAGTTCAAATGTTTTAGATTTATTGCTTTAGGCTGATGCGGTTTTAATTATTTTCTGTGATATTTTGAAGATATTTGATTCTTCTTTATAATCATATATATATATATATATATATATATATATATATATATATATATATATATATATATATAAAAGTGAACATAGAAGTCAACACTTAGAGGCGACAGTCTGTTTCATGGTATATGCAATCGTCAGGCCACAGAATGCATATAGCATGAAACAGACTGTCGCCTCTAAGTGTTGTATTCTATGTTCACTTTTATATTTATACACGCTCTATCTCTGATATTGAGCACTTTATCCCATAAATATAGCACACCTTGAGACTATATTTCTTTATATATATATATATATATATATATATATATATATGTCATCTTTTTGCGATCTCTGCTAAACCTTGTGCTGACATCCTTATACGCAAGTTCATTACGTCCTTACCTTTAGTATATGATGTGTGTATCAAATTTTCCGAGCATGCGTTCTCCATTATGTTCCCTAGAAAATTCAGTTTTATTTTTGATGCTAAAAATTAGTGCCATTTGGGTTTCCATTTTCTCCAGAACTGTCCTTGATCACATGTTCTGCCCATGATACACATAGCATTCTTCTTGGTGCGATATGTCTTTTCTTCATCTGTGATTGCATTGTACAACATTCACTGCTATATAGGAGGATCAATATGACATAACCTTGAAGTAACCATTTCTTTTTTAACGAAATCATCGTTTATTTTAATTATTTATAGGCATTTTAGGGGTTTTTTTTTCGCTATCCTAATACGACTTCGGATTACAGTGCCATACATTCCGTCCTCTGTTACGAAAACCTTCCTATATCTGTGAATTATTGTAATTTGCATTTTGGGCTATTCCTTTTGCTGAAGACAGTATAATGGATGTATAATGCCTTTTTCTCGTTTTCCCGCAGTATATTCTGTTGGAGTTCTGATATTTTTTTTCCCTGTTTTCGCTAATGAACAATCTGTTAGCTGCATAAATTATGTTGTTAAGGCAGTGGCCACCAATAATGAAGCCTGTTAAGATTTCTGATTCTGTTAGATTCACCTCACTGAATAAATGGAATAATTCCACTGAGAATATTTACATTTTAATACACTATTTTCAACTATTGTTTCTTTATGGAATTCATTTTATACCCGGATGCTGTCTGTATGCTCACAGTATAGTCACTGAGTGATTCTAATATCCGTCACAAATAGGTATGTGATATTGTTTCTAGCGTATTTGATGAGTATAGAGTTTGCCAAGATATTCACTTTGAAAATGCTATATATTTTATTATTTTATTAATATATTTTATTATATGCATGAATACGATATATTTTCCCTAAGTACACAAATACATACACACACACATACATACACATAGACATCACTATAAAAGAGATTTGTGTGTAGTAGAATTGACCCCAAGTATATTAGATTCGATAGCTTTCATTACCGACCACTCCAAGTGAATTACATCCTGGAATTCAAAACAGTTGGTGCATGCTACGCAATCTACGTGATAGTGCACCGCACAGCAGTATATCTGGAGGGTTGGAGAAGTTACACTTGAAACTACAGGAGAATCTACACAGTCAACTTGCAATAACATATACGTATATGTAGCAATATAAATTCGTATAATATATTCCAAAGACTAAACATATTATCACATCATTTTTTGTTTGTTTCTGTATATTTATCTACCTAAAATATTTATCCATGTGTCGATGTATAATAGCCTCTTTGAATATTAAGGTGTATTTGTCTGTGTAAGCAAAGACTTAACAATCATTAATTTATTTTCTGTGATGTACTTTCACAAGGGCACACCCAAATATGTTAAATATATAGAAATATGCGCATGCCTCTCCTGATATATTTTGCCTATATTAAACGTTTTCTCGACATGACGAATCTGTTTTCTTAAAGCAAAATAAAAGTTATAAAGCAGAAAAGTATTATGCATTGTGTTTTCTAACATGATTATGAAATAGTGTCTTTTTTTTCAAGAAGCTGTTAACACAAAATGTATTATCTTAAAAATGCAAGCCATCGGCACTATATTGTTTACGTGGAAATGACTGATGTTTTCCCATATACGTTAGAAATAAAGAACTACTTATACTCACATAACGTCGCTATTTCCTTAACTCATGTTTAAATGTTTGATATCTTTATATGATTTTCTAACAAATAAAACTATATATTTTTCTAATAGATATGTTACATAATATATATATATATATATATATATATATATATATATATATATATATAATATATATATATATCTCTCTCTCTCTCTCTATCTATCTATCTATCTATCTATCTATATATATATATATATATATATATATATATATATATATAAGTTTAGGATTGGTAGATACGGAATAAATTCCAATAACCCTAAAATACTATTCTTAAAAGAGTGCTCAATACAGAGTAGAACAATTATAATATATTAGAAAATTATAACATAAATATGTTATAAAATCACTACAAAAATAGCCATTATGATTCAACATTTCTGCTAACTTCTGGTGTGATAAAGTTGAATGTAGAATAAAGAGTTTCAGAAAGTTCAAATCAACCAAACGCCAATCGATAGGGAAAATGATGTTACATAATTCAAGACGACAGAAACAGTACGACGATTAAGTTTTTATTTAATTTTTCTTGTGTTCGAACGAGTAAACGCACACACACACAATAATAAATTTTTAAAAGAGATTATAAAAAAAAGATTATATATATATATATATATATATATAAATATATATATATATATTATCTACTAAATTATAGGTTTCTCCATATATCATTACACACGCACAGGCACGTTCTTCATCACTATCTCTAACCTAATCTAATCTCACTCTCTTTTCTCTCTATACATACACACACACACACACACATATATATATATATATATATATATATATATATATATATATATTATCAATTCTAAAAAAAGGAAGACAGTGACGATAGAAGAACAAAAGCCAGATTTCAAAATTAACATTTATTTATAAAATAAGGAAAGGGGACATTATTAATATTCGGGAAGAGAAAAAAAACAATCAGGTAGTTAGTACATAGCGATTGACAATGCATTAAATTTTGGAGGATTGAAAATGGCTGGAAAGCAATGAAACTGAAAAATTCTGGAGTGCAGGAGAATGAAGGGCGCAAATCATGAATTCCCAGGAGTGAGAAGTGCGAGATAAGAATAATGTTTGCAATGGTAGCCTGATAGATATTTATGATATATTCTATAAAAACAGTGAACAAACATTCTCAGCCGCTGACGTAGCAATAGATTTAATATAGTCTTCACATATGCCAAGTGAGATTGTTTGCCTGAAAAGACACAACTAACTTTCTTGAAAGTTAGAATCAGTCATACAGATGAATGACAGAGTGTGATCTCACAGATGATTAATGGTAATCGGTTCAGTTTTGGAAGATTTAAAATGAAGAAACCATCTGTTGTCCCATGTAACAACAGATAAAGTGGCTTTGGATATCTGCTGCTATTTTGAATTTATCTAAATGATCCGCGAGAAACGAGTAAATGGTTGTGTCGACAGCGTAGATACCACATTAAAAGCTATACATACATACATACATACATACACACACACACACACACATATACATACATACATACATATATATATATATATATATATGGGTGTGTAAAAGGAACGTGTCACCCTTTGTATATGTGATATTTGCATGGTGTGTATACAGTATATGACAGAGCAAGATCTTTAATATTACCTTCAAATATTACTCCCCATATTAACTTAAAGGACCGCGGACTGAATACCCAAACTAAATTTTTCCTGTACGGATTCATGACGGCGAACATTAGAGATGGGTCGAATCGTGTTGGTGGCCCAAGTAAAGAGATCTAGAAACAGTCGCGAGTTAAATTCATGAAAAAAATTCAAACGGATAGAGATATCAACTTAATAATCAATAATAAATTTTTTAAAGAGATTATAAAAAAAGATTACTAGAAGTAAACTTATATTTTGAAATAAAATTTTATTCTTTTAGTGTAATTTCTCTGAATATTTTTCTAAACGACTATTTCATAGAAAATCCCCAAAATTTAAATAAAATTTAAATCACTAGCAAAAATCAAATTAAATCATTTGTAAACAGTTTAGAGACATTCAAATTTATATCAAACATTATAAACTTTATGAACCCCGAAAATAACTCTTTCAAAGTAAAAGAAAATAACAGCGTCTGTTTCTAGCCTTTTTTACAAAGAAAATTAGTGACCCTTTTTCTCATAATTCCTTATCTCTTTTTCTCTGTATGGGTTTTTTCTTCTCTACCCCTTCGATATCAATATAAAACTTCTTTTGACTTAACCGTTTAAATGTGTCAATGTCTGCTAATTCACTCATGTCTTCTCTCCCCTTCCCTCACTTCCTCACTTCGTTAATTTACATATGTTTAATACGGCCAGTCAAAAATTTGTAAATTTCCTTTTCATTTTTTGTTTGGAAGTAAAGTCTGGTTATCCGCAGTCTTTTAAAAGGGCTGTGGTGAAATAATTTATTGCACGCAACCTTAAAGTGGTCTGCTTTTTTACTTAATATATATATATATATATATATATATATATATATATATATATATATATATATATATATATATATATACAGTTTTTTTTCTTCTAAAAATTATATTAAAATAGCAGTAGCTGGATATATATATATATATATATATATATATATATATATATATATATATATATATATATATCGAGAAGATGTGATTTAAATGTTAGAATTTGCGATGGAAATTTCGCTCCAGAACAAATAGATAATATTTTTCACCTTTCGTCAGTAAATTATAATCATTTTCATTTCACTCGACGCGAAACGATAACGACACTAAGGCACAATGAAGTAAACAGATCTTGACGATTGACATTGCAGTTAATTAGAAGTGACTGAGCATTAAGAAGCCTGAAGATAATTTCAAAAACTAGGAGTGAGAGAGAAGTAACTTCAACGGTAAAATTATGAGACCGAACTTTCATCCTACTTGCTACCAACAAATTCTTGA
This sequence comes from Acanthosepion pharaonis, assembly GCA_903632075.3. NCBI lineage: Eukaryota > Metazoa > Mollusca > Cephalopoda > Sepiida > Sepiidae > Acanthosepion > Acanthosepion pharaonis. Next base: position 102,362 of record CAHIKZ030000410.1, read on the forward strand.
ATAAAAGACTTACCAATGAAGAAATTGAATCAGAACACTTACTATGAAAATAGTTATAGAAAATATTCAGGGAATTTACCTTGAAAGCAAATGAAACGATAACAGTAATATTCGTTATTTACATTATTGATAATGTCCTCATCCGTATTGTCATGCTCCCGACGGTAGACGGCCGGAGCGACTAACGGATGATACCTCGTGAACGTGGTGATAAATATGAGGACAACAGTCAGAACAATAGAAATAATGTAAATAATGGCATTACCTCATCACATAAGAAGCGGCAGATATCAATATTCATATATTTTGATGTCATATTCTAGTCATATGAAGACAAAAAGCATGAAAAATTTGACTTTATATTAGAAGAAAAATAACTGACATCGAGAAGCAATCGCCAGTCAAATGATAAGCGGAGTAAACGAGTCTTGTCATAAATCAGGAAAATTAATTAAATGTAAACTCGAATTAAAGGAAATTTCCAGGTTTACTTTTCAGATAAGAACATCGTTATTTAAGATAAAACCAGTGTGTTATGTAGTTTTATTATTTTTATGTAATTCATTATGAAGGTGATCGATGAATAAAATTCATTAAACATTTTCTTAAGGTGGAGTTCAAAGGATGTCTCTAAAACAAGATATGCACGATAAATACCTTAGCAATTTTTTTTTAATTATAATTAATTCGGGATATGAATTTGAATTATGCGACCTAAACTTAAATATATAAAATGAACTAGAAGAAAGATTATTCCTGTTCGATGTCTGTCGTTAACTCAATTATCTCTATGTAGCGAAACCGATGAAAAACATTCAGAATTAGTTTTATTTTTATAATCAAGCATTTTATTTTCGGCATTTTCCTGACATCATCAGATGATATCTACGACACAATTAAACTTAATTTGAAAAGTGCATCTCTCTTCTATTAGAGAATGAAGAGGTAATTGAAATTCTGAAACAATTACCCCTTCCAAGCAAAAAGAAGCTACAAATTATAATAATGTTCGTTCAAATTAAACTGTCGCGAAACTGAGTTGATCAGTTCCTATGAAATTTTGGTTAATAGGCATTTCTTTATTTCGTGAAGTAAATGTAGCAACATATTTGGTAAAAATGTAGTCAGTTGCTGGTAAGATACTGTATGGAGGTCATACGCTGGTCAGACTACATGATTCCAATACTCCTGCATGTAATGAAGTCGCAACAGTCATCCACGGTGAGGAGCATAACAGCCGTGACATTGTCATAAAGTACCGGGGCGGTGGTCTTCATACGACTGTCTCCAGTACCCACTTCTTTTTCCATTCGTAAGCGATGGTTGCTACTTCAAAATCCCAATATACCAGGCAAGCAGCGATTCCACGTCGACCTCAAAGACTGTCTCCTGTAAGGCTTACTACGCCTACATGTTTATGTTTAGGGAGGGTGAATTAAACCACTTGCACAGGTGTTGTCAACTATTTCCTCAATTCGCTGTTGACATGGCTGCAAAATTGGAGTGGGAGAGGTTAGGATACATCAAGTTAAACCTAGAACCGACTTAGAACCGACTCTTACATTCACCTTCGTGATGGTCTGCGTTCTGATGGTGACCCACGCAATCTCGGCAAAATGTGCAAACGGATATGGGTTGAAATCACACGCGAACTTTTTTTCGGTTCAGCAGTATTCACACCGCCCTGAGCTAATTTCCCCGCGTTTTCCGATTACAGCTGTGTAAGCTTATGGACTTAATCTATGAAGGGCAAGTCTTCGGACGCGTTAAGTGTCATATGTATACAGTGGAATGGCAGAAACGCAACCAAAATAGACGATGTTATTTCTTCTGAAATTTCGGATCCTGCGCTGGATCCTTTACTCCACGAAATCATTAAAAACAATATGACACACGACCCATGTGGCGCGAATTACGAAAAAAGGTCATGTTGGTCAAGCGGCCCCACTTGCGCAAAGGGATACCCCCGTAAATTTATCTCAGAAACGGAGACTTTGACTGATGGATACCAATTTTACAGACGTAGAAGCCCCGCTGAGGGCGGCAGAACTGGGAAAGTTAGAAGGGCACACTCTGGACAATCGTTGGGTGGTGCCTTATTGCCCGCTGCTGTCCAAGACATTTAGAGCCCACATAAACGTTGAATACTGCCACTCGGTTAAGTCAATAAAGTTCATCTGCATGTACGGTTATTCGGTACCCGGTGCGACAATTGCGTTGATGATATGGCCAAGTACGTGGCTGGACGCTACCTCAACAGTACCGAGGCCTTTTGGTGAATTTTTGGATTACCCATACACTAAAGTTCTCCATCCATTGTGCAGTCTGCGGTCCACTTAGAAAATGGACAGAGGATGTACTTCCCCGAACAAAACGCCCAGCAGGTTGCGAAAAACCCTAAAGACACAAACCTAACGGCTTTCGTTAAATTATGCTCAACAGATTCTTTTGCCAAAACATTGATATACCCCCAAGTCCCGTCCTACGACGTGTGATCAAACAACCGGTGGGTTCGGCGAAAGGCTGGCGACCCTGTCGAGGGTTATCCCGATGTAAGGTCTAATTCTTGCCTTGGACGCTTTTATACTGTGCCCCAACCCAACTAGCAATAATGCTTTTACCTCCGCCTTCTACTTCATGAAATTGCTGGGCTAACGCACATCACAGATATTCGCACTGTCAACGGCATAGATTGTCAGTCTTATAGAGAGTCATGCTTTCGTTTGGGATTGCTTGAAGACGACTCCCAATGGGATGCAGCCATGGCGAAGGATGAACTTCTCAGAACGCGATCTCGACTTTCAACATTGGCTAAAGTACAAAGAATCCATGTCAGATGATGTGTTGTTCTCCGTTCAGCGTAACAGCCCAAGAGTTGAATGCGGTTTCCCTGACTTCATATTCAACAAAGCGATGGTGGCCCTAGAAGATGTTGTTTTCGAACTTGGAGGTGCCTCTTTACCAACTTACGGTTTACCACCACCGCTCAGAGACGCTTTTGACACTGTACCAACTGAGTTATACGGGAAACATCCTACTACATCGACGGACTGAACGCGTACATTACCGAAAACAAACCCAAACTTCTACCTGATCAGAGGGTTGCTTTCACTACCATAACAGACAGGGCAAACAGCTCCAACAGATGCGCCCGGAGGAACTGGCAAAACTTTTGTTACTAAATTAGTCTTGGCAGAAGTACGGCGTCTTGAAGAGATCTTTATTGCGGTAGCATATTCCGGGATTGCTGCAACGTTGCTACCGGGAGGTAGAGCCGCTCATTCGGCTTTTAGGTTGCCGCTTGATCTATGCCGGTCACAAACTCCTCTCTGCAACATAACAAATAATTCGCCACAGGCTGAAATTCTGCGGAGATGCAAACTTATAGTTTGGGATGAGTGTACGATGACACACAAGGGTGCCCTTGAGGCACTTGACCGAAGTCTCCAAGACATCCGCGACTCTTCCGACCCCATGTGTGGAGTAAACCTTCTCGTCACAGGCGACTTTAGGCAGACTCTACCTGTTATTCCTAAAGGTACACGCGCTGACACTGTCTGCCTCTGCCTCTGCCTGAAGTCGTCTGCCCTTTGGTGCCACGTGGAGACTCTTAAACTGAGCACGAACATTCGTGCCTACTTGAATGGGGACTCCAGATCCACTGACTTCGCACGGGACCTTCTTGCTCTTAGGGATGGGAAATGCCATCTGAAAAACAGAGTTTTGTGAAGATGGATCAGCTTGCCACCACAATTGAATCACCAGATGAATTGATGAATGCTGTCTTCTACATCCTATCCACTAATTTTGCCGATGCCGATTGGCTTGCTGGGAGGGCCATATTGACCCCGAAGAACTGTACAGTTGATTCCATAAACCTTAAACTGTTGGATTGCATTCCCGGGCAATGTCATGTTTATAAGTTCATTGACAGAACTTCCGATCCATCTGAATTAGCTGAGTATCCCATAGAAGTTTTGAACTCCCTGTCGGCCGTCCGAACTCCCACCTCATATTCTTCGGCTCAAAGTTGGTGCTCCGATTATGTTAATCATGAATTCGCTCCCACCTAAACAATACAAGGGGACTCACCTCATTATAAAATCCCTTTCTCCGAACCTGATTGAGGCGACCATTGCAACTGGCTGCGGCAAGTGGGAAGTCGTTCTGATTCCCAGGATGCATCTTCTAGCATCAGACGCAAGCATACAAATCAACTTTCATCGATCACAATTTCCCGTGAAGCTCTCCTTGCCTATGTCCATTAACAAATCACAAGGACAGACGCTTAGCATCGCAGGTCTGCATTTACGTGAGCAGTGCTTCTCTCACGGCCAACTTTACGTTGGGTGCTCACGAGTTGGGTCTAAGGATTGGGTTTTCATTTACACTCCCAACAACTGTGCTAGAAATATAACCTACACGGAGGTCCTGTAGACAACTCGGCCGACATATACATACATGCATACGTACAACGCTGAGTTTGATTTTAATTTTTTAAAAGTTGTGCGTTCATATACAAATATGGTGATGCTACTGCGCGCTCCAAAAACAATAACTCATTTCCAATAGCATTTTCGGATACAACAATACATATATTTTCGTTGTCCACTTATTACTAAGAGAAAAAAACAAGAACAACATCTATTCTATACCTGAAGATGTCTGTAGGAAGAGACGAAAGCTTGTAGTAAAAATAAGAACTAATACGGCAGAAATTTATGGAAACAAGGATCATTTCATTCATAACGGATTCGAAGGTTTTTGTATATTATTTGAATTGTTTGCGACGATGGATTTCTCGCCAATTAAATCATTAACCTTTGCATTTGTTTTTGTGTGAATAATTCATGTATATATATATATATATATATATATATATATATATATATATATATATATAATACTCTAACATTTAAGATACCACCAAATCAGATAAGAAAACAAAATAATGGCCAAATAAAAAAGACTTAAATACTTGCCTTATCATTTAAGCATTAAAACATATATATTTATGTTAAAAATTCCCCTAACTGAAAAATTCACTAGACTGCTCAGGAATTGACAGTAACAATGTATGTGTGAATATGTGTATGTGAAAACATTTAGAAGTTAACAAAATCAATAAGAAGCAAGTTTAAAGTTTAAAACAAACGAGAAAAAGGAGAAAGAACAACGACATTCTACAGCTGCGCATATATACATGCAGAAGCATGCAGGAGCGTGCTGGAAACGGCGCATGAAAACGTACACACACATTGAACATAAAATAAATGTTATTCCAATGAAAACTGAAAACAAGAAATATGAATACTCAATTGTTTAATCTTTTGGAGTGGACTGAGTTATATCTGCAGTGTCCATCCAAGAAACTCTGCTGTCGATCTCGAAGAGCGTAAAAGAATACACCGTTTTTTATTTCAGTGGCCACTTTTAATATGTACATGCACTATATTTCTGATATTAAGTACTTTTTCTATAAACGCAGCTTATCATATATATATATATATATATATATATATATATATATATATATATATATATATATATAAGGTAATCCGCAATACACCAAAAAAACTACAACAACAGGATTTTCTCAACCATATGACAACAAAAACAACTTATGCTGCAACCAGTTTAGACTTACAATTTCATTTACCAGCTTAGTCTCTAAATCTAGTTTCAAAATCTACGACAACTCAAACTGTAGAAGTCATAAAATAATTTACTTCCTAGAATGCAAACTATGCCAGAAACAATATGTAGTAAAATCTGAATGGCCCTTTCACTACAGAATTAATAATTATAGCAATCGAATTATGTCGACTCCACAAGATTATTACCTGTAGAACAACATTTCTGCCTAGAAAAACACGATTTCAAAACCCATGCCAAATTCACTATAATTGAGAGAATAGAAAAGTCCTGAGCAGATAACATTAGAATGATTTTAGACTTCCATGAAAATAAGTGGATGAAACGATTTTAAAGGCACTATCTAGACGGGCTTAATCACAAATTAAACAATATAGATAGTATTAATATATAACCCCACAAATCAGAACCTAGCCATATTTCTAACACACACTAGACAGACATGCTTGCCACAGTTAGACACACACCCACACGAATATACAAACTTACACACATCATACTCATACACTCCCTAATGAGCCAAATGATAACACCCACCTATGGTAATATACGCACTTACACACTTACACACATCATACTCACTCACTCCCTAAAAACCAAATAACACGCACACTTAAGAGAGAAACGTCTTCTTTTCCAGGAACCAATAAAACTTTCAAAATGACCAAGGGAATTCTGAGCAGCATGAATCCATCCAGATCTTATCTTAAATAACAACTCAAAAGAGACTGTTTGACTTACACAAAGACTGATCAACATTTATTTAAAAAAGAAGAACAAATGAAATCTACAGACAAAAGCATTCGTTTGTTCATTTTGTTCGTCGTCGCTGAGAGGGAAGTGAAGTAGGTCGTTTCTCATTGGTCTCTTTCTATTCCAAATCAGCAGTTGCAGCTGTTTATATGAGCTGTTCGTTAGTGTGTGCCTGGTGAGCATTTACTTCAGGATCACTTGAACTAATAGTTATGATGTTGAATGGCTAGAAAATTGTTATCACTCCAAATCAGTAACATCAGTGATGATGCGACTGAGCACACCCGTCGGGTGTATCACAACAAATATTATTTTGGATTACGCAATGGCGTCAGGAAATAGACAAAATGACGACCGAGAAAAGGTCTGGGTAACAGCTGGAGAGACAGCAGAACACCAGAATGACGGCACAGGTGGGAATGACTCTTCAACATGTATATTTTGAGAGAAATAACCCTAATTAAGCTAACACTACACACAAGAAAAACACCCCCAGGAAATCCCGAGTGGTGGAAAGGAATTTCCCGCTAGGACGGAGATACCGATACCGACACCTAAGAAAGATCTAAGGACTACGATAATGATTTGCTACTACTGAAAGGAATATAAGGAATTGCGCGTCCTTAGATTAGACTAAGCTAGGATGAAATGTATGGATAAAAGAAGGTAAGTGCGACTTACAGGTTTACCCACTGGTGGGATGAAAGCCGTGATCAATCCATTGCAAAGTAAATAATAGTCAGATCAAGTGGCCTTCTGAGAAATGAAATAACAAATGGCAACATTTCGACAATAACGGGAGTGTAATCATTCTTACCGCATCAAAAGACCACCCTGACAGACGGTTGAATGCCTTGTTTACTATCATAGTCAGTTATGCCATAGAAAAATTGGCTTGCATTAAGGAAAGTCACAGAAAACCTACAGCAACAAACGTATGGCAGAGATTATACTTGACCCAAGGCGGGAGTTAAGATCACTCAATAAAATGTATAATCAGGCTAGTGAGGAAGAACGCCATCCATTAATACATATAAAAAATGTAAAAATCTTAAGAACGAGGCTAAAATCCATTTACTAAAGCTGAGTGGCATAGGAGGCGAAGGAAAGAAAGAGCGAGAAAGAGATCATCGTTCATAGGAGATCCCTTCGGCTTCCCTAGGAAATCTCTCGGCGACAAGCAGGCTGGTCAGCTTGAATGCACTGTATGTGAAATCAACAACCATCACCGGACAATATTGACTAACCCTGTGAGGGACACGTTGCATACTAATGGAAATTTGCAGAGGGTATTTGGAACCCAAGTAAGAAGACTACATAATACGATCAATTCAGGCGTAACTCTTTATTGTGCACTGAAAGTAAAATACTTTTCAGAATTTTATTGCAGGTACTGAATAAATTTATTTGGTGAATAATTACGTCGACACTTCAGTAAAGAAGAGGGAATTCCTGGTTTCTCTGGATGCCTCGGTAAATCCAATCATTCCTTTCAAATCGGGAAATGAAGGTCGTTCTTAAAGGACATGTTTTCAGATGCTTTCTTGTGATTGCGGGGCTCTCCAAAACTCTATCCTCTGTCCTATACTGTTTGTGGTCTTCATTATTGATCTTCTTGATGTCATCAGCTCCCAAGTATGCATCTATGCAGATGACACTATTATTTACTCCTTTCTCAAAAGTAATCCCGGTAACGATGACAAAGTCAACATGGCCGCTTCTCTCGAAAAAGAATTTCAATCAATGGTTAATTGGAGTAGGAAATGCTTTGTAAATATTTATGCCCGCAAAACGAAACTGCTCTCATTTAGCCACCCCAGAGATGATTCCCCCTTCGCCATTAGCAGACTTGATGCTAAACTCCAGGAGAATGTCTCCCTGCGCCTACTTGTCCTTACTCTTGACTTGAAGTGGAACAACAACATTGAGACAATAGCGGCATCTGCTGCAAGGAAATTTGGCTCATTCTGTCGTCGCAGAAGGTTTTTCTCGTCAGGTTTTATCTTACACATTTACATAGCTACCATTCCTCCGTGCATTGATTACTGTTGCTATTTCTAGTCTGGTGACGCAGCTGTTCATCTCAAGGTTCTCGAAAAACCCAAAGAATGATCTGCAATATAATCGATCTTGACTTGGCACCTCGACTTCAGTGCTTTTATCACAGACGTGATGTATCTTCCCTTTGTCTAATCCACAAATATTTTTCATGACAACTGTTCTGTCGCGTTCTTTTCTTTGGTGCCCCGATTACATAAATTTATGTTTGCTACTAGACCATCATCTAGGTCCTACCCTTTTACCGTTGAAATTGTTAAATATAACAGTCACTTCTAATCCACGAGTATTTTCTCGCACTTCTCATGTGTTGAAGAAGCTTCCGTTTACTTGCTACCCTGATAATTAAAATCATAAAAAATTAAATGCAGCGTCATTCGCCATCTTCTCATGTTTTGATCTCCGTTCATCTTTTATCTTTTTTATTCCCACTATACACAGTTTATTCTCTCACCTTTACGCTATGTAACCCTTTGCTAACCAGTGGCACTCCTACCTTGCTTGGGATGAAATGATCAAAATATACTGAAGTCGTGACCATGATATTAGCGAACCCAAGGAAGATAGGGAAGACCTCGCTGCATTATGGTTAGACCTTACCGACGCATACGGTTCCATTCCACACTCGAGAGGTGTATCATTGCTGGCTGAATGTCAGCTACCATCTTTACCGTTCGTTATGAAGAATGGAAACGTAGTGGATAATTTCCGTTTCTCGATATTGGCAACAACCATACCCATGTTGTCGGGGGAACATTTTTAACAAATCCTTAAATGATACTTCTACCATACGAGAGATGATATCCGAATTGGAATTATAGTTGCCAAGGTGGAGAAATCCGGACTTCCAGGCCGATTCAAAGCTACTCATTATACTCTGTTAATCTTTAACTTTCTAAGAACATCAATGGAGGTCATGGAAATTATGGCTACCTCCACAAATAGCACGGACTGCCAAGAAGTCTGAGAAGTGCTGCGTTGTATGGCACATCAAACGCGCTACAACTCACCTTTAAACCTTTGATGGAAAAAATGTGGTCTCTGAGAGAAGAGAATTCCTACAGTATAGTGACTCTAAGGACGAAAAGTGGAGCCAGCACACATTGAGGTCCGCTGTGGAAGGAAATGTAGTACAAAGAGTGAACTACGTATAGCGGAGAAGCGTTTAAGGCAGAAGAATTTCGTAGGTCATGGTGGCCTAGGTTAATTTCTTAGGACCCGAATCGATAATGTCATGGGTAAGCACAGACCCAACTAATTCAAGATGAAGTCCGAGCCAGCATCGAGGGAAAATGACGAGTGTCACGATACACATGGGCAAACTATTTTGTTGAATTCATTTAAAATAATCTTATTTTCCCAACGAATGATGGAAAGAATGAACTATTACTTTATATATCATCAAGATCATTTGATTATGCATACGTATAGCATTTCACTTTCAATCGATGTACATTAAATAAAAAATTAACTGAAATCTATTCGTAAAATTCATACCAGAAATAATCGTTTCCTCTCATAAAATTGTATAATGTAATACTGATATTTAAGTACCCTCGTGCCTCTCATTCCAAATATTTTTGTTCACAAGTAATATTATTCTATCTATGGTTTCGAAATATATTTTCAGAATTATTATACTTTGCATTTTTAAAAGCTATACTTTTAGAAGAAACCAAATATTACTTTTAGACTGAAAATCCAAAATCTTTGTGTAAGTCCAATTCATGAATTTGATTTATTCCTGCAAAGATTACGAAGTTTGAAATTATAGTCTAAAGAAAATATAACCAATAATAAGAATTGTCAAGTGTTCTGGCTGTTTTCGAATGTTTCTCGAGGAAGTGTTCCAATAGTTGAAATTACGAGAAAAAGTCATCCAGTCTTTGGTCCAAATAACATACACTTCAAGTTACCGGAAATAAAATGTGCATTCACACCTTGTTTGATGAGAATCCTATCACATTTTATGTTCAATCAATTTTAATTTATGCCTGTTCTGTAATCGACACGTGCCACGGGTCGATTGCCTTTACCGAGTTTTTAATATATATTCAATGATTTTATTTCGCCGTTTATTTTTTTCATTCGAATGCGTGTATGTCATCTTAAAATATTCCCTTTATGCACGCATAGACAAGCTCACATGTAAATAAAACACAGATAGAAAAATGAACATATAGTCATTATATGTAATCCGTTAAAATTTTACTGTTTTCCTATTGAAATTTCGAAGGAAATTTCATTCTCCAGTCAATGTTTTTCTAAGCTTATAGTAACTTCTATGATATATCCGTAGAAATCTCATCGTTAAATATCGTTGGGTTTGACAACTTTAACAAAATATTGCAATAAAAATCATAAATATTACCGTTACTTGTTGTTTTAAGAAGTAAGGGGGTACAAATGAAAACATTTAAAATTGAAAACCTTTTTCATTTAACTAAAACCATTATTAAACCTTTCTATCTCTCTCTCTCTCTCTCTCTCTCTCTCTATCTATCTATCTATCAATATTTCTTTCTTTCTTTCTTTCTTGCTTTATTTTAGTCATTTTCATATCCTCACTGAAACAAAATACTGATTATATTGTTCCGGGATACAGCTTCCTCTGACTGTACCTTCTTCATTGCAGTAAAGTAATACCGATCCCAGGAGAAGCGACGGTTGCGGGAATTTGGCTATTTTGATACCAGGGTCGGGTGTACGCGATCGGTTTTCCTACATTAAGCTGACCTTGTGAAACATCCTGCCAGCGTGTGGCGGTAAGAATGAAAAAAAAATTGCTTCTTGGCCTTTTGGCTGAGATGAAATTGCAGTACTTGTTTTTATCAGCTTAATTTGTTTATTTCTTTGTACTTCTAGCTTCCCTTCTTTCTTTCTTTCACTTAAACGAAGTTGTATATCCCTCCCTTTACAACCGATCATCATTTAGGAGGTACTGGCATAACGTAACGGTCGTTTGAACAAGCCAATGGAGGGACAAGCAAAATTTTAATAGCTTTTGGCAATATCAACGTCTATAGCTATGATATCTGTATATATTTAAATGTATATCATGCGCGTGATTCATAATATTGTCACATTTGGTAGTTGAAAGATTATTTCAATCAAAATTATGTCCTTGTCAATAATAATTCCTGCCCACGTTGTGTTTTGTTTGATCCAGAAAGCAGAAGTGAAGTTCATCCATTCACGGAGGACTGAAGATGTAGTCACGGCTGGAGAGTCTGCACTAAGAAATTTAGAATGCAGCAAAGAAAAAAATATCTGCAGAAAGCCGGACAAACTATTATTCAATGATTGAATTGTTAATGTCTTTTATATAGCAGAAAAGAATAGTATAGAAAAGAAACGGGTTGCCAAAAAGAAAAGTAATTGACGTAAAAAGAGCATACACTGGATTCTGGACACAGAGAGAGAGAGAGAGTGTGTGTTATGATTAACTTGTTGTTAAATCGTCTCAGAACGATATACGACACTTGCGATGGGGGAATAAGATTTCTGTGCGCGGCATAAAGTTTATAGAGTCTTTCCTCCTTAGCAGTAGTAAAGGTAGTATTAATATTCGTGGTAGCAGAAGCAGCGTTACTTATATCAACAATACATGTTAGCGGACGCTTCGTTCCAAACTCTGACGTCACATTCTCTCATTCTTGAGACTCCAACTTGACTCTCCACTATCTCTAGCCCAACTCTTACCTGGGTTAATTCTCTTCTGTCTCTCTCTTCCGTCTGCCTATTCCGTCTCTCTCTTTCGTCTGCCTCTTCTCTCTCTGTCGTCTGCTTGTCCCTCTCTCTCTTCCGTCTGCCTCCTTTTCAGAATAACTACGCGTTCATATAGAAAAATCCGGCTGGTTACAACTGAAACTTGGCCCTACTACTTCGCACGCGATTATCACGGGTTTCTGGCTCCTTCAACCAAAATCATGTGAATTCCAAAGTTCCTTCTAGCTTAATCAGGTCTATTTCAATTTTTAATCGATAAAAATTATTTCGACTATTTCCATTGTCTTCTGATAACCTAGATTCAATGGGTACAACTTCCCATCTAGATCAGATTTCTTCATCAGTAAACAAAATGATGTGATCTAATTTCGCTATTCAAATCTTCTCGAATTTCACTAAAGAAAATATACCCGTGTGTGTGTGTGTGTGTGTGTGTTTCCCAAACTCTGTCTTCCACATTAATGCGTAAGTTGTGATTGTCAGAACAATTTTTCTATTATTTATTGCTAATAGAAATCTCTTCAATGACACTATCAGAATATAAAATCCAGCGCCGCATCCCGAACTGGAATTATTCATGTCTTCGTGTCCCACATTGTTTGATATACACTTCAAGAATCTTGTAGTATTTATAGTTTTTTTAGCAGATTTTCAATGACACATTCGAGCTTGCGGAACTGCTATGTCAATAAGAAAGTCCATTCTGTTTATGTGGTCTTTGATCACTATGTCTTGGAGATTAACTTTGATTTTTCTGTCGTGTGTATTATAATAAACTTATTATAGGTACTATGCTTTTAATCAAGATTAAGTAGTGTCCATACATTTTTTGCGGTTTCCTTCCCATAAGTGTAACAGAATATACAGCGACGGTATTAGCTCATTCTATCATGCAAAGTTTATATTCGTTGAATGCTAATTCTGTTCAACCTTTTACAAGATAGTTATTTGTTTCTAAATATTCATCACAAAATCTGCAAATGGTGTCAATACGTTTCAGCATGTTTCTTGATAATTTCAAGTTAATAAGCATTGGTCATGTGCAGCAAGAAAAATATATTTTGCTTTAGCTTTTATTCCTGTAACCATTGATGGACATATGTTTTCTGTTCATTGGCTCGTATGGCACAGCTACACCACGGCAATGCTTACCTTGCATTTGTTTCTGCATAGCTTATTTGCTCTCTTTCATGCACTTGAAAATTAATTTTGAATTTGTTGATTTCCTTTATAACAGAATAGAATTTATTTATTTTATGTTTTTTTGGCACAGATCGTCATCTAGTTACTCATAGTTTCTAGGTATCTTTCACGACCAATTGTTGAAGTTTTGAAAGACTGCTCCAGTTGAACTAATCCTCTGTCTTCTTCGGATGCTAAACATTGGCATCGTCCTTATGAAATTTAAGCGTTATCAAATGACAGGCGTTTACGTTTTGGCACTCATTCGTTTAATGCCATCTATGGTAGAGTTAAGGAAGTTGATGCTGCATTGTTTATAGATGATATTCTTTTTTGTGAATCCAACTCGGTATTTAATATCAGACTCAACTGCACAAGATTTTATCAGTTATTTAGATAGGTTGTATTCTGTCTCTTTCCATGACAATGTATTATAAGCTTCAGTTTGACACAGTCCTAATCTTTCTAAAAAAACTGAGATCCATTGACTGCGTTTAGGTATCTCTACCTTTCTTGCATATGACTTATGCAAATTTATTCCATAACGATGTCATCAAGTATATATTACAGCATTGAGTAAACTTTTAAATTCATTTTCCGAGGTGTCAAAATGTTTTAGGTCATCCCTAAATACGTGATTAAATTGTTTCTCCTTTATTTTTGTTTTATACATAATCAGTTCTCTTTAGTCTATGTGGAGGTGAGATTATCGAGAGATAAACATAATAATGTGAAGTCACTTTTAACATATATCATCGGTTATTCACGCGACTGAAAGATGTGATATAGGTATAAAATATTTCATAGTTAATATGTCTGCTCTGAATATGAATTTAAAACCTTATTATGAATACGATGAAAGAGGAGGAATGCTGGTCTATCAAAACCGAGTATAAATTCGTACTCAATAATTCAATAGACAAAAAAATTGAAATTTGTTCCTCCAGTGATAATCTACCAAAGCTTTACTGAGATATCTACCCTTTTTCTCCAATGTTCTAGGATCAATTTATTTATCAGTTACTGATCTTTGCTACAATATGAAGATTTTTGACAGTATCTGTTGTGTCGGAAACCTACCACCACTCTTGTTGATGAACTTGTCTGCGTCTGTGAACAAAGACTTTAAATAGTGGCATGTCAGTTGACATTGGGGAAGACAGAAAGACAGAGGAGTTCTTAACCGAGCTAGTTATTGACTACTCAGGCGATTTCTGTACCTTTTTACCAACCTATTAAAACCCTTTTTATTGTTACGTATTATTTGGCGTTTGTCTCTACTAACCCCAAATCAACATCATAACAGTATTCTTTCTGTTTCTGGGGGAAAATGTTCCTTTCATCGAGAAATGTTTAAGTACAGACCGGCATTACACACGTGACTAATTCGTATGTCGTGGACGGACAAGTAATTGGCCTATAAATTTTTCGAAAAATTGTTTCACCCGTTTTTGTCACATATGTAATGGTTTGAGTGATTAATACTAGAATGTTCTCGGAATTATTCATTAGCATTTAGAAAGTTTACACAATGGATTGTGACAGATGATTGTGATAAAAGGTAGTGCCAATAGTTTGGTAAATTTTAATTTCCTGGAGATTTCCATTCATGGGATTTTGTTAAAGCTTGTCTTACGTTAATCATGGTTATAGTTTTCCATTCTTGTGCAAATTTATCTTTTATTCTTTCTAGTTATCTATTGATCAACTCTGCATTGAGGATAGACTCCTTTGGGAATTTTCTCTCACAATACTGCTACTTCTTCAACAGATAGGCGCTATTTAACTACTATCATTTATTTTCCAGTTTCCTGTTAAAATGTCTTGAGGTCTGTTTGAAATATCTTATTTTGTCGATAAAAAATACAACGCATTGAAATTATTATAATTATTATTGATTTAATTGTTTATATATTTATTAGAATATAACTGACTCATTGTTAGCTTAGTGCGAAATATGAACTCACCCAACGTTTGTTTTTATCAAAAATAAGATCAAATATTGCACCATTCATCTTCCTCGACTAAGATGTATTAAATATACCAGATATATTTATAAAGAAAACCGGTGTTCAATCCATGGAAAATGAGACTTGTCATCCTAATTGTAATAACTATATATATTTAAAATGCGAAATATCATATTTATTGAAATACTGTTATCTCAGAATATTTGAAGGTTTTTTTCTGAAGAATGCTAATAAAAAATTGAAGCAGCATGAAAATAAATTTGGTTGCCATTTATGACGATGAATTTCGATAGAAAACATTTGTTTGCAGACTTCTCTGTAAAAGAAAACAATGGCATTTCAATTTTCTTCAAGGAAATAGAATACAATTTTATTTTAACAACGTGATAATATTCCAAAAGGAAATTTATCAAACCGACTGTCCAAAATCCATTACATGAAAGAAACAACGAAGAGAATGTTAAACAAGAAATACGTCCGAATATATTGTGAGGTGGGCTCCTGATGCACTGGCTCGCTGACTTACAATTAAGTTGTCAGGCTCAAGAAAAGACACATTAATGTGAGTGCCATAAACACCCACGCATGTAGTCGGCGCTCTGTTATAAATATGGAGCTTAATGTGAAATGTAATGTTGATACACTCAATGTCAAACATCTGTTATTTTATTTTCCAATCTCACTTTCCTCTCATCTCTCTCTCTCTCTCTCTCTCTCTCTCTCTCTGTCATTCATATTTTCATTTTTTTTTACTTCCTATTTTCAAGGTAATCGCCATGTTTTGTAAGAAAATATTTTCTTCCGATGCACCCTGTGCTTTATTTTATTTTATTTTTTTCTAGTCCAGTCAAGGGAATAGTATTATGTGGTGGTTAATTACGAGGAAACAATTTACAGGAAAGTATATTTGTCAAGTCCACTAACTGTCATCACCATTCATTTATTTATACGGGGTTGGGGTGAGGTGGTAGTCTTCCTTCAGTATGAAATTTAACGATCCCCCGGAAAAAAAATGAATCTTGGCTTGATGAAAACAGTGACACCATTTGAGACGCAATTGTTCATCTCCCAAACTGCAGTATCGCGCAGGGGTTAAGCCAACGTTAAATGTGAGTGTATATTGTAAAACATACTTTATAAACAAACTCAATACATAACAATAAAGACAATATGTGATTGCTCAAAACGTATTCTTTAGCGGTTAATGGTCAAAGTATCGGGGACGAAATTTAAATAAATATCTGTTCGAAATAGATGAGATTTTTTAAGGCAATTCACCCCAAACAAGGCGAGAGTGTCACAAGCAGGCAAAAGGGGGTTACAGGGGGATTGACAACAAGAATAAAGATGCGTGTTTGAGGAAAGGATACAGAGAAAGAGAAGAAAAAAGCTGAGCGTGTCAATTGTCGAATGTCATTACACTTGAATATTTGAAGATTATAGTCATCGCCGAAGCAAGCAAGTGGAAAGGCGTTCGACAGACGCGAAGTGCGAGAGAATAAACTGTTTGAGTAGAAGAGACGGTTACATTTAACCGTTTTGACAGTGAAAGTGTGGAACCGAGATGCCAGCTTGGTAACTCGCTTAAATTCATGCAAGCAGGGAACCAGCGAAAGTAGCTAGTCGGAACAGTTGCAGTGAAAATCTTGTAAAAAGACAGAGGGAAGCAACGGCACGACTGTGAGAAAGCGACTGTAGACTACATGCCAAATCAGGAATTATCACATTGCATATTCGTCACTGGAATTTGTCGAGGACCTCGAGACACACAGCGGGGTCACCAGTCGCTATATTCCATCAATATTTCAAGCAAGGATGTGTGGTTGATGCATAGATTTGAAGGATTGACATAGACGAGAAAGAAATTTCTGGCATGACATAGAGAAACAAATTTCCTTGTAGAAGATGAAGCTCTTGATTGAATGTATTTATTCCATCACCTGTCATTGGACATCGTGAGACCATGCAGGTGTAATGAGGCGCTGTCTTGGTGTTGGGAGTCAGACATTCCGAAGGGAGGTAGATAGGTTTCTCTGCGGTGGGCAAAGGTGAGCAGTTTTGTTTTGGAAGCATTAAAGCTTACAAGCCATTTCCTTCCCCAGTCAACAACAGATTGGAAGTGCATTTCGAGATCAGCATCCAGATTAGTCTTTCCAACGATACCAGATTTACAATTGAGGCAGGAGTAAATAGTAGCGTCATCTGCGTTTATGCCTACTTGCGAACTGATGACATCTGGAATGGCATTGATGAATACCAGAAACAAAGATAAAGGAAAACACCACCGTTAGTGATAAATGATCCGGAGGAAAACGCGTTTAAGGTGACCTTCATTTCACGTTTTGACAGGAATTAATGTATTAAGTAAAATAATCGTCCTGTAATAATGTATTCTGAAGCTTACGAAGAAGGACAGCATGCCAAACTCTATCAAACTCGTTAAAACATATCAAGGGCCACGTCTCGAGTTTCTCGATCTTTGTTGAGTGCTTTGTATACAAATTCAGTTATGGCCGTGACCACGTCAGCGGTAACCACTTCGGCGTTGATGAAAGCTTCGAAGAATTTACCGAAGATTGGTAGGAGACTGACTGAATAGAGGGGTGACCAGAGTTCTTAAAGACAAAGACAAGAGATGAGGGCTTCCAACAGGTTAGAAAGCAAGAGTCTCTCAGGCAGTTGGATGAGACTTTACGAGCAAAGCATTCAACAGTATCAGCTGAAGAGGTCAAATTGATTGAATAAAGGAGGTATTGTGGGTTTGCTGTTGTTCAGCACGCTTTTGCAGAGCAGCCAATAATCTTTATAACCAAACCTGCAAGACGTAATATGTTTTTTTTTTTTTTCTTTCGGCAAAGAGTAAATTTGCTCATCTGAATGGTGGTCATATTATGCTTGTATTAGTTGCATTTTTCTCGCATTACTTCGGTTTGTAATCCATTAGCATTGAAGAAAAATGGTTGTCACTAAGACCTACAGTTTTCCTTCTTCTTAAAACATTAGCCAGTTTAGATAAGTCTGAATGTGCCATTGATTCGAAAGTACATTCTAACAAGGCTACGCAACTTTTCATCTCCCAAACTGCCGTATCGCGCTGGGGTTAGGCCCATTTTAAATATAAGTGTACTCTTCGATCAATACATAATTTTGAATTAAAAAATAAGTAAATATTAAGTATTCAGGGCACTATATCGATGTGTCGATGAAATGATTTTATTTTCCTTGTATAAGTTTCGTAGAAGCTTAGTTCCATAGGAATCATTAACAGGTGTCGAATATTATTACTTCGTTCTATTGGATAGTAACAAAGATCCATTTTTAGTTACAGAATTTGGGTCCTGTTTTGAAAATACTTCTAACATGTCTGAGAGTTTTCCATTTTCGAGAGGGATTAGCACATATAGAGGAATATTAGCAAGTTGTAAATTCTCAAGAGCAAGAATATCTTATGTTGCCTGTGGATAGCTGCCTTAAAATTGTATTTCAAATATGGTAGGGGATTTGGTTTTGGAGATATTGGCTGTAAATTCAACATAAATGAAAAATAAAGTGAAGTAACCAGGAATACCAACGAATGTCTAGAATACTATTTACAAAGCTTGAGACACATGGGAAAACACTAGCTAGAATATGAAAGACTAAGAAAAAGTTATCATTATTATTATGGACATTGACGTTCATGACTCTCCAAAGTGTCATATCTCTTTGATTACTTACAATTACCAAATGTCCCTGCTAACACATCTTTTCAACCAAACGCATTAGCCATTATCCTAGTTGTTTCTTTCTGCTTTTAAACGTGCTATATATGTGTTAAATTTTCCCAGCCAGCTTTCTTTTTAATATGTACGGTAAATATCAAATGTCTCTGATATTATGTAGTCAAGCCTCTCTTGTTCTAATCTAGTTTTCAATATTTACAAACCATAATATTCATAGCATCCGTCTGTAGAATGATACACTCCATTTACTCACTTCGCTAGGCAGTTTATATTTTGTTTTCCTCTGTCCCTCTTATATTCGAGCTGTCCTATGAGAATCAAATTTTATAAACCCTCTTACCTAATTATGCATTCTAGAAATGTTAGCTGTCTTTTAGTGATAACTAAGAGTTACCATTTGTTTGAATTTTCTATAAAAATTCGTCTTTGCTAACATGTTCGATCCATAGTAGAGAAGGCTTGGGGAATTCAAAACACGTCGATGACATTGAAGGCAAGTGCAATAGAGATAAAATAATGATCATTTACTTCAATTTTGTAATATATATGGCGGTAGATGTGAGTAAAGAAGCAAATATTTACAAAAGCAATAAATTTGGGAAGTGCTAACGAAAACCGATGACGCACGTTCTGAATGAATATTTCACATATTGAGCGAGATATTTATGCAAAAAGAAAGGGTCTATATTAAGTTATTTCAAATTATTCCAAGTCGATGATCATGTAAAAATTTGATTACAACCATACAATTTTTGTGAAAAATTCTAATTTACTTCATGATGATTATTGAATTAAAAAATAAAGTAATAACAATGTGTAAATATCAGTTCATATTATGTTCTTCAAGACTGTATGCTCGGCCATATTTACTCATATAAATTTGAAGGATAAAATATTTCACTTACATAAAATTAGAGACTAAATATAAAAAAGATAAATAATTTGATTTTGCAAGAGTAACGAAGTGTAATCTGAAAAGTAAATAAAACCTTCACAAGCATGAAAGATCTTTGAAAACAAAAAAAAGCGAAACTGATTTAATTTTAAATATTATTTTAAATTTTGTCTTTATGTTTTATTAAAATTACAGGTGTCAATAAGACAGAAGAAGAATAGAAGAAGACGAAGAAGATTTATGGTTGCTTCCCATTTTCATTTTCTTTCCTTTTTAGCTCATATATCAATGATGATGTTTAAAACATAGAGGTTATGAACAAATGAGGAGTAGATGAATTTCTACTTTTAGTGAATTCATTCAGCGAATGGTATATCTCAATAACATCCGATATGTCAACACATAATATTTGTTTATGCATATATATATATATATATATATATATATATATATATATATATATATATATATATATATATATATGTATATATATATATACTTTTTAAGTGATTATAAATAAGCCATCATCATGGAAATTGCATAATGTGTGTCATTAAAGGAAAAGTGAAAATTGAGAAGATTCAACTGTCTTTATGAATTAAATGTAAAATATATTTAATATTTCAAAAATGAAAACAACTTTAACAAGAATATAACGAGTCAATTCTAGCATAAATATATGTTTTCTTATACGATTTGACTTTCCGTTCCTGACGGGCACTGTAATAAAAATTACTTATATATTGCATAATTTTGATGAAAATGTGCTGGCACCTAAAACTGATTATACGCATATATATATATATATACATATATATATATATATATATATATATATATATATATATATATATATATATATATACAAGCCGAAAACAATAGGAGAGTCCATTATATACATACACACAGTCACACACACACAAATCCAGAGGCGCAGGTAGTTTCAAAATATTTTGAAAGTATATTTTTGAAATAAGATCTCTTTTATAAAAAAAATTTTTTTTCTCGATCTAGACAAACTGATTTACATTTTATTTCTTTTTCTCTCCATCACCTTTGTCTCTGACTATTACACAATGTGACAATATAAGATATACCTATAATGGTGACATATTGTAAGAGACAGGACATAATTTATCGTGTCTCAAGTAGAGGTTAAGCAACTTTACACATATTTTCGTCTTAGTGGATTGTTTTCACTTTTAATCCAAATAGCATTCCCTATGTGAAAATTGTGTTCCGATTTGCTACGGTAAATAACTAATGCGATTTGTGTGTGGCCTTTTAAAATGCCCTTTTTGTATTCATATAGTCTCTTGTTTAAACCTCTTGGAGTTTCTCCACTGTATTCATTCTGACAATTCTTGCAAGTGATACAGTTATTTCCTCTTTGAACTTCTGGCTTGTTGTTTTGTTTTTATTCATTAAGTCTTTGATTGTTTTAGATGAGTTGTGACAAATTATATGTTGAATTAACTTTTTTTTCGATTGTAATCGTGATGGATTAAATGGGTAGAATATTATATTTTCCTCATTCGTTGTTTTTATTAGGAAGGACAGTTCTTCTATTTTCGAATATTTTATGAGCCTTTTGTTTCGTATTGTAAATAAAATCGTTAGGGTATTTAAGAGTCTTGAATATATTTTTAATTTTCGACTTGTCTTCGTGTAAATATTGAGGACTAAAAATTCTGAATGCTCTTAAATAGAATCAAATGATCATTCCGGATTTTATTTTGTTGTTATGATGGGAATTGAAGTTTATTATGAGCCTTTTGTTTCGCATTGAAAATGAAATACATGATCTTGCAGATAAGACAGACAGAATTGAACCCACAATAGAATTTACATACGAAACAGAAAAGAAAAAACAGTATTTTATCTTTCTTAAACGTCATATTACACCGAATTGACAACAGCCGAGATCCAATACAAATGATTTCATACAATATTATTGCCATCATAACAACATTGGATATAGCAAGCCGTTCGATTCGATCATAACGATGGCTGTCATTTCTGAGAATCTTTGAGATAAATTTGGCCCCCTTAATTGTTTTGTTCACTATGCAAAATATACAACATTTTGTAGAAAATTACGTACGCTCTTACATTTGAGAAATTAAAAGTTATGGAATTCTAATGAAATAGATATTTGTTTTTGTAATATGGATTAATCTCATATTAAAATAAAAATTTATAAAATTCAACGCTTGTAACCTAAACTAATCTTAGTAAATATATTCACAGAAAAAATAATGCAAAATATTGTTGTTTTAATAATGTTTTCGATAATTGAATTCGGGTGTTATATTTATTGTCGATATCAAATGAAATGGATATAACCTATTGTTATGAGACCTTACCCATAATAAGATAATAGGGAGGAACCCGAACGAGACTACGCCGAAGGGCGGAGTTTATTTCCGGGAGGTAAACCGACCCTGAACTCATTAATACGGGTTCAAAGAGGATATTTTTGGCCGAGCCCACGGGCACGGAGATCCCACGTTAAACCGGTCTTGTGCCACATGATGCCCTCGTGGGGGGTGACTAAATACTGTTCAGTCTGAAGTCTGGAGTGAGGTCCGTCAGGAGTCTGTCAGTCAGTCAGTCGAGTCAGAGGCATTCCGTAACAGAGTCCCGTTCAGACAATTACTACTAAAACTGATTGTTCGTACTTACACTTTCTTCCTCTCTATATATATTCCTGTTTGTAATATATCTCTGTTATTCCATATACGTGTTCGAGTTCTTGTTTATTGGTTCTACCTTGGACTATCACCATGGTACAAG
Organism: Acanthosepion pharaonis; assembly: GCA_903632075.3. Taxonomy (NCBI): domain Eukaryota; kingdom Metazoa; phylum Mollusca; class Cephalopoda; order Sepiida; family Sepiidae; genus Acanthosepion; species Acanthosepion pharaonis. Next base: position 125,122 of record CAHIKZ030000410.1, read on the forward strand.
GAACCGGACCAAAACATTTATAGAAATAGAAATTTAAATATGTCTAGCAGATAACTTCCGTCATCGAAATACTTATCACTTTTTGTAATATTCAAAAATTCCAGGCAAGATTTTAATTTAAAAAATGTAAATAGAGAAAATTGTATATTTCACGATTATCTATAAATATAAGTATCGTAATAATCGAGATTGACAGGAGTAATATATGTGTATTTCGTTTCAAAACATGCAAATTACTTGATTAATACTGAATACGTCAATACAATAACTGACGTACGATCTGTAAAGAAATCACGTACTTCCTCATTTAATTTAAATCGACAGAAAAGATTAATGAATAAAAAACTGATTTTATCATGCTACGAGATACGAAGGGATATACGAATAAACAATATCACTTTTGTACATAATGGTAATGTGGGGATTAATCATTTCTAGACAGTAAATATTAGGCATTAATTGACCCAAGAGAGAAAGAGATTGACATTCATAAGACTTTTTCTGAAAATATATTTATCTGCGAAATGATTGTCTTAAGTCTACTCTTATCGTTATGTTTATCTTGATGGAAATTTCCTTCCTGACCTTTTGTTTAATGAAGTGTGAAAAATCGACATTTTAATTATATTGATATATTCTGTTCAAAATGCACGCCCTATTCATTATAATTTTTGCTGTTATTGAGTGCATTCAGATTGTGTGTGTCATGCTATTTGGTAATCTGCTTTGTTTGTGTTCACGTAAAGCCATTCTAAGAGATGCGACAAGGGGCTGGTCTCCTCAAGACACATTGAATTATTTCGCTTTAATCCATTTTAAATCATTAATCAGTAGAAGGAAACGGTTGTGTACAGCTGATAGCTTAGATATTTAACAGCCTCAATATAATCAGATGGAAGTTCTAAGATGTCTTCTTCAGTAAAAGGAATTTGTTAATACAGGTATTCTTTCTAAAAACAATTTAAAATTTAGTAGTTGGATGTTAGATTTGTTTCGGCCTTATTTAAAGGGATTTCTAGTTTTTTCTATCTTTTAATTTAATTTTCACATTATTTATTTCACTGATCATGCAAATTTATTTAACTATCACATCATCAGGAATTAAACTTGAATTTATATAGGGAACTAAACTGAAGTGACAGGTTGCCTACACATAAGTTTTGACTAGAGTTGTAACATAGGGAAGATTATTGTATAGAATAATCACACGAAGTTTGGTAATCAACGATAATACTTAGGGCTCGAACAACACATAAAAGATTCGTGAGAAGTGAGTCAAGTGAATTCCACAGTGAATCTTCTAGTAGAGTACAATTATCGGCCACTCCACGCCGTCAGATTTGGCACAAGGCCGAACTTAATGTGTGGTATCCGAGCCAATAGGCTCGGCTTAAAATTCCCCGTAGATCTAGAACGGGGTAGAGTAGCTGTTTCCTGAGACGTGACACTGCCCTTAGTATAGCTTCGTCTGTGTATCCTCTCTGCCCGAAGGCAGAGTGTTCGACTGGCTCAGCTGGAGACGAATCTCCAACGGCAGGATATTTACTAACCGCCTCACGCGGACAGATATGGCACAAGGCCGAATTTAATGTGAGGTATCCGAGCACGTAGGCTCGGGCAAAAATTCCACGTAGAGCCCGTATAAAATGGTGTCGAGTAGATGCTTCCCGAGACGAGATTCTGCCCTTCGACATAGCCTCGTCTGGGGGATCCTCTCCCGGAGCCGGAGAGTTTGACCAAGTAGAGCTTGGGACGAATCTCCGATTGAAGACCAACATACAGTATTTACTACTGTATTTATGTGAATGGGGACATGCCCAATTTTCTTCGAATGTATGCTAAAAGAATCATATTGGTGATTCATGTGTAAAACCAACTATATTTATTTTTAAATAACTAATAGCAGTTAGTTACACGACCACACTAGAAGCCACTAACAGTTCCTTGAGATTGCTGTGCTCAAACTTGGTCTCCTTTTTTCGACCTCCCAAATGTAGTAAACAAGACGTTGGAAGACTGAGGAGATCACATTTAGGGCTAACAAGCTCGGAAAAATTATCGGACAGCGACTTATATTGACTTAGATAAGTTAGAGGTGCTTTTGTGATACGTACGCCCATCTCTTTCTTACAGTTTTACAACTATGTCTAGCACCTCCATAAAATTAGAATCAATGCGATAAAGCATAAGGACGTAAGATTCTTTAACATGATGCACGTCGCAGAAGAATGGTAATCGTTATCTGTAAACTGTGTGTATAGTTTGGGGGTCAGGAAAGAAATCAATCCTTCTCTGCATCTGTACACGTTGTATTTGATAGATGACTTCCAATTACTGTTTTGAACAGTGCTATCACAAAGGAGTGACTTATCCTTAAAATTGTGCGATTAGAAATTGCCATCTAAATATATTTCAGAAAGAAAATTTCACATTAGAAATTTAGATTAAAAACTACATTTCGGACAATCTACATATATTTTTCCGCACTTAACGTGCCATAAGTAGCTATCGACGCTTTACAATATTATGAGAATAGCCGATAATTTAATATTAGAAACACAATTTAAATTAACTTCTGTCTCTCTACTAGACTGAACAACAACAGTGGCTTAAGAGAACAGTATATACTCCTAGTTAAGCCATGGTGAAGGGGAGAAGTGATGGATTCATAGATTTCCCAACGGTATTTGCGCGTATGTGAAGGTAAAATGTTTGACCAAAATTTTAAGGCAGTTCTTCAATTTCTTATCCGAAGCCGCTGTCAATTAAACAACCAGTATATCCAATACGGTTTACAACCTCATAAATAACCAGCCTGAGATTTATTACAAAAAAACAGAAAGATTCACACCAATAATGCTAATGCGAGATAGTAATTATTCTAAACGAACGGCTCAACAAAAGCTTGTAGTTTATCACTTATGTCGGGCTATCCGAGTCCCTGATCATATACGTAATATACGCACACAAAAATGAGCATTGAAAAATTCAACTAATAAATTCATTACAGTTAAAGAACTTAAAATATCCGCTGTTATATATATATATATATATATATATATATATATATGTGACACCATGCATACCTGACGAGTTGAAAGAAATATTCATAGATATATGATTTGTTTTTTTTACGGTTTATCAACCATTTAATAATTATTTAAGGCTGAAAAATATTTTGGGTTTTGAGAATAATTCTTTCTTTACATTCAAGCGATCTGGGAGAAAGAAAGGGAAAACGAAGAAGAAAGAAAGAAAAAATAATACGAAAACAGGTCATAGGCGAACACACACACAAACGGCTAGAACTGATAGATAGCAGGTGTCGAAAATATTCAGGTCACCTGAGGAACAAGCATTTGACCGATTTCCGCGTGTCCACGAAAAATGGAAGTTTGTTATCAATTGGATGTCACCCAAGGGAAAATAATGAAAGGAGGAAAAGAAGAAACGAAGTTTAGGGACAATGAAAATATTGATAAGTAACAACTGGGAAAGTGTGTCATTGGAATGCTAGTAGAGGTCTAAGTGGGTTGGGAAGTGTATCTAAGGATATGAAGACAAACCATTAATACGAAACCACAGACAGTCTTCAGAATTAGAAAAAAGCCCACACAAGATGTTGTCACTGGCAAAATTTTTCTTTTGACAGAATAAATGCCCGCCCTGCGATAGTAAAGATTTTTGTTATCAAGTTTCGAGCGAAAGGAAAATCAAATATTGTTATTTTCGCTTCAGAAACGCCAACTATTCTGAGAAATTCCTTTCTTAGATCATATCCAATTAGCGATAAACTGCTTGACAAATACCACGTGTTAAAAAGCCGAGAGTGTCATCTCGGTCGCTCATGATAAGGGCGATTTAATTAATATTTTTGTTTTTTAAGCAAGGTATTTCTTTCCCAAAATAAAGCCACGGATTGTCCACGCCCGACTAGGACGTCATTGGCTAAATAGATCACATGACATACGAAGGAGGAGGAAAGATACCGACCAGGACCTCATTGGCCGAGAGCGGTCACGTGACGCACGAGGAAAATCGGTCGACGCCCCTATCAGAAGTGTAAGTATGAGGAGCCGATACGAAGAAGCGGGGAAGTGGATACACGCCCCTCAGAGGCACAGTAAGGGAGTGGAAGTGAGAGGAGAGTTACCGAAAATGGAAAAGAAAGAAAATCCTAACCAGAAATAAGAAGGGTGGATACGTATTTAGAATTATCGAAGAACCCCTGGCGCCGACAGACCCACCCAGTTTTGACGGCGTCAATAAAAAAACGAGACCCCAACCGACAGAAATGAGTTCAGCCGCGGACGGCAAGCGGAGTGGAACCGCGGACGGCGGGCCGAATTCGTTCGCCCCCTTAGCGGGCAGGAGAGGCCAGTTCGTTTGGCTAAGTGAAGAAGTTCGTTCGACCAAGTTGAAGAAGAAGTTAGTTCGCACCGACGGCGGAGATGAGTGACCAGTAATTCCAGACTCTGGAGAGAAGAAGTTCGTCGACCCAAGCCGGAGAGAAGAAGTTTGAGTTGAGCCGCGGACCCTGGCGAGAAGTTTTGAACCTTGGACGACAAGCAGAGTTGAGCGCCTAGTGTGGAAACCGCGTCAAGATAGCTGACCAAGATTCACGCACACTTCTGGACTCTTCTTCAACCAAGAACAAGTAATTTGAAGAGCGACTTGTAATCAGACCACAGAAATAAGTTTTTTCGACTTTCGTCAAAAGACATACCGAAACACAAATTTCTTAGGGAGCAGACAACTTGAAGCCTTAAAGTTGCCTAGTGAAAGCGCCGTGCCACAATCCACAGAACGGATCGGGAAGTAGACATAGTCCTATGTACCGCGCAAATAGACATAAAAAGTTTGTTACCTTTTTCTTTGATACTTTGGACTTTGTGAGTTTTTATGTTATTTTCTTTTATACATAATTGTGTGTTATCACCCCCGTTGAACTCAGCTTGCATTACGGCCCCAACCCCTGTTTGATCTCGTCTGTCTATGATCAATTCACAACGTGGGTAGGCAGACCGGAGATCAGTGAAGTTACCCTGGTAAACAGGCGTTGGAAGCAGGTTGGGAACGGCGAGGCTGGTATCAATCTAACCAAAGGGTTAGAACGTCACGTTTGGAGCAGCGACACCCGGACGGAGCAGTGAGGAGCGAACTGCTGACGCCGCGGCTAAGACGTCTCAATCGACGCCGTGACCAGGATATCAGAGCCTGGCGCAGCCTGGGACGTCACATATATATATATATATATATATATATATATATATATATATATATATATATATATAGAGAGAGAGAGAGAGAGAGAAAAGAAAGAGAGAGAGAGAGAGAAAAAAAGAAAAGAAGACCCCCCGTCACACACCGAGTTCAATAGAAAAATTTTCCAAATTGGGTAACAGCAAAATTGTTAAATTTTTAGATTAAGATTCGAACTGTTGTATCTTAAAAATGATTAAAGTGTCTTCTTTGGAAAGGTCAGTATAAACTATAGAAGGGGTTATATGCATATCATTCAACAAAGATTCAGTTCTAAGTGGAAAGTAAGACCGGGATACCTCAGATGTGTCAGAGTATAGTTTGAGGAAAATTTAAGGGCAAAGCATTCAGTTTTATCACCAGAGAATGATAAAAGTTAATGAACGTGAGAGTGTAAATGAACGTTAAATTCATGAATGCACTTGTCTAAAACGGAGGAAAAGACGGACTGAAATAGATGCGGAAGAAACTGCAATAATTGGAAATATCATTTAAAAAACAGAACCCACTGAAGAATGCACGAATACCAAGAGAATTTCAATCCGCGGAAAAACAACAAGCTAAAAAATATAAAGTAATCTTTTATATATGAATTATGCTCTATTTTTAATATATTTAACACTGAGCACTATATATAAAATATCTGATTTTTCTTAAATCTTAAGGCATATATATATATATATATATATATATATATATATATATGTGTGTGTGTGTGTGTGTGTGTGTGTGTGTATAAATATAAATAAAATATATATATATATGTATAATTATTTATATATTATATGTGTGGTACTTATTAAGCACTCAATATCAGAGATAGACTAACATATTTGGTTGGATAGATGTGAGTTTGTGACCCTGGGTTTCACGCTTTAGCGATTGTCAGACAATCGCTAAAGCGTGAAACCAAGGGTCAAACTCACATCTATTCAACAAATATATATATATATATATATATATATATATATATATATATATTACCGCGCATTCAGGCGCGTCTGCATAAATGCTTGAACATTCATTTTCTTTTCAAATTTTCTATATTCTCTTTAAATAAGGGTCTATTCCAACGTGGTAAACTGAACGGGAGTTTTGGCTTAAAGTTTTTCCAAGAAAGTAGATAAGGCCACTAACATTTTCTCCATTGCTATTAATTATTAATCTTCTTACTTCAGCCCCTCCCCAATGTGCTTTGTGTACATCAGATCTAAGTCATAATTTAATTATTTCCTATTTTATGGATTTATTAACAGATGTAGATATGTTAACCTATCGTCCGGCCTGAAGTCGTTTCATGTCTACAAACCCGCAATAGCTCATTCCTTTTTCCCTCTCCATGTCATGGTTTGTTGGCTCTAATTCTTTCTACTACCATAGCCGCAACTGTCTTCACTTTTCGGTGATTGAACTAGCCAGTGGCTTGTAATAGTTCATTGTGAGAATAGCGTGTAGGTGTTTTCCTAGTCGTTAAGAGCCCTAACCTTTTGGTAACATTAAGAGAGTCTGCTCCGATCAACAGTTTTGCATTAACACTGACGACAGATAGCGACAAGTACCGTGGTCTTTTCTCTCGCTTTTATCAAAACGAATCTTATAGAAAAGAAAAAACAAAAGTAAACCAGTAAAGAAAAAAAAAAAAAGGAAAAAACACACCTATACTCCTCAGCCTATTTTCGCTAATATTCGTGATACCCGTTCCAACTTTTGCAGCTTAGATTATTTGCACTTGGACTTATCACCTGATATATTCGCTCCCACTGAAAGAAACATAAATCCATTCTTTTCTTTTTCCATGGTCCCAGGCTATTTTCCTCTTTGCCGAAAGGATTCCATCATTAACAACCATGGCGCTGGTGTTTACATCCGGAATGAAGTACCGTCTTTCCTTAATAAATTCTGTTAGCCATCTCTTCCTTTATCCCTCTCCCTCTTCCTGGGATTACAATATATTATAAATAATAGTTGACCGTATAGAAAATGCACTTTCTCTCCACCCATCTGCGAACATCTTTGTATTTGTTGTCTTTAATACGCATCAAGACACGTTGCTTAAACTTTCTAAATATAGTGATATTGCCAGTGTTAAGTCATTATATTTTTCCCTTGACCAATGCCTTACACTAATTGTGGACGTCCCTAGCTGTTTCCATTGCAAAACAGATTGGCAATTAAATATAAGCCTGATCTCGAATGGGAAAATTCCTTGACTGCCGAGAGAATGGGGTACCGCATTCTCTCTAACAAGGTTGGCATTGTAATAGGGAATTAAATATGTGTAATATCCCTTTCCTCCTGTCTTTGAGTTCTAATAATCCCTGCTGATAAAGCTGAATGCGTTGCCCTTAAAGTCTCATCGAACACCTTTCTTGACTCATCCGGAATATCACTACTTAACTTCACTTCTAGAACCCAGTCCCTTTTGAGTGACATGATTATAACCCCTTCCATGGTTTCTGCAATTATCTAACATAGATCACCACAAACTATCTGAACCCTATGGTATACCTCTAAAAGATATCAAGAAATGTGCTCCCGAACTGGCTCCTGTTCTCTCTAAAGAATATAATAAATGCCTCATGCCTGCTGCTTTCTTGTCTGCTGGAATTCATCATCTATTATTCCAGTTTTTAAGAACTCTTATGAGTCTTCCACCTATCGACCTATTAGCGATTTACTTATTTTTGAGAAACTCGTAGTGGCTCTAATTAATTTTGAATTGGTTCGTCATCTCTCAGTGCAGTGCATTTTTTATGACAAGCAATATGGCTTCCGTTTATCGAGGTCAGCCGCTGACGTATGGACGATAATTTTTTGGAATTGTAAAAATACTACTACTACTACTATTAATAATAATAATAATAATAATAATAATAATAATAATAACAACAACAATAATAATAATAATTTCTCTTATCCTTGGCATCCCATATCTCTGTCGGTGCGTGTATATGTGTACATGTTTACTAATATCTATCTCTCTCTCGCTCTTCCTTATATATATATATATATATATATATATAATGTACATGTGTATGTATCCGCATTGACAGGGATCATATTGTATATTTATTTTTATTTATTTATTTATTTTTATTATTTTTCATGGCAGTAGGTGTACGTTTCCTGCAATGCTCTGCCCATTGATTGTCGTCTCTCTGAGTGAAAATATAAAAATATATCTTTAAGCGGCTAGTAAGTTGAGAGATGACCGGAAAACTATAACTTTTATTCACTTGCTTCTACCCCTTTGTTTAATGAATTCTTTGATACTTCCCCTACCAATCTGTAGTATAAGTCCAGCCTAACCCATAAAAATTGACAAGTATCTGTTGTTGGCGACGGAAAATTGAACATTTGTGGAATGTCACTTGTGCCAGGCTCCGAAAAATTAAGAAATGGTAAATGTTGTACCATTTTTCAATCATACTTTTCCTAGAGTTTGATATGATTCTAAATCCTTTTGGGTCAAGTTAATTCTTTCCTTTTCCGTTCCCTTTTCTCTTTTCGTTCTCTTTTTTTTAAGTCTATATACTAAAATCTGATATTCCCCCTTTGAGTCGTCACTGCTACTTATACTAAGTTAAAACCTAGTATAATCTAACCCACTGAATACCCTACACTATTATGAACTATTCTACCTTCGATATATTAATAAATCCACATTGTAACCAATCTCATTGGCTGGGCGTGCTCTTGGATCTTATTCGAGAATCGTCCTAAAGCTGGTAACCTGAACATAATTACCCCTTGGTGGTCAAGGTTAAAACGCATATCTCTACCAATTACAATGAATACGAATAAAATTTCATACCGTCACCCGGGACAACAAGGGCCGCATCCCTCAGAGAGGAACCAGTCTGAGGACGGAAAATCTGTCACTAAAACAAACTCTTCCACACACAAAGAGACACTAGGTCACCAAACCCGGATTATTGCCGACCTTGGAACAAGTGACTCAATACGAAATCGACTAATAAAAGTAAACGAAATAATGGAACCGCTAAGAGTATCGACAAGTCATGACATCCTTCTTCATTGCATTCGAAAACTCAGCAAAGAACACCACCAATCAAACATAACAAATATGGAGAAGTATGGTGGGAAATGTTATAAGGCCTAACGTCAATCCAAACATGCTTGCCAATGTCCGTAGGGACATCATGCGAAACAACACTCTCAAAGGCAGAAATAGATAAGATAAAATTAGATATAAGACAAAATACTATGAACCATCACTCAAACTCTAAAGAGACGAATGTAGAAATAAAGAATGCGACAGAGGATGAGGTGGAGGGTAAAGCGAATAAAATACGAAATAATCTCCCTGGAAATAAAATCCAAGACTCTACCTTAAACACAACCTTCAGTTCTCCAGAAAATGTACCTGGAATCATCTTCAGTGACAATAAATTAGAATTCCTTGAAAACCACGAAGCTGAAATCACCGAAGCGAAAAATGACGTCATCCAAGTACTCAGCAGAGTAACTTTCATACAATTGTCAGACAGATACCAGCTCCCCGAAATCTATATGACGAATTCCAACAAGTACATCGTGAAAATATACAACGCTGCTCTGGAAACACTGTTAACAGATAAACCACCGGGAAACATCACAGAAGTAAACACCGTCATATACGCAACAGCTTTAGCAGCGACTCGGAAGCTTGGGGTCAAGACAATAAATAAAATTAACAGACACAGAAAACCAGCTTGATAAACAAAACTGATACGAGAAATAAAACAAATCAGATGTGAGTTTCTATATTAGATGAGTTCACTAGAAACACTAATATTTCCACACGTAAATTCAAAAAGATCAAGCGGAAATATAACATTAAATCACTAACTGATATTCCATCAATCAAGGAAATGCTGAAGCAGAAACTTCAGCTATAGGCGCAGAGAAAAAGACGATACGAAAAACGTTGTAGATTCTATCGCCAAAATCAAATATTCCGAACTGATCTTAAGAAATTTTACAGGGAAATTGGAAAAACATCTATACATGTCGAAAGGCCACCATCGATTGATAATGTACAGACATTTTGGGGAAATATTTGGAGCAGCCCAAAGGAATATAACCCAAATGCAGAATGGATCCGGCATGAAGAAGAACGAATGCTGGATACACCTCTGCAAGAATGGGAAATTATATGCACAGATGGTGTTTGGCAAGCTCTAACGAAATACCAAAAATGGAAATCCCCAGGAAATCGCAAGGTGCCCAATGCCTGGCTGTATCATCTCTCATCTATCCATGAAATTCTTGTAAAATCATTATCAACGCTTCTAAATAATCCCAATACAATCCCGGAATGAATTACTGAAGGTATTACATACTTCATACCAAAAACAACTGAAACAGAAGACCCGAAAAATTATAGACAGATAACATGTCTCTCCACAACGTATAAGTTGATCACGTCTGTACTGACGAACCGTACTTATTCCTTTTTCGAAACAAACAGCACTCTCCCGCTGGAACAGAAGGGATGCAGAAGAGGTTCATATGGCTGCAAAGGTCAACTACTGATAAATAAAATGATCCTGGAAAATTGCAGGAGACGACGTAGAAATCTTAGCGCAGCGTGGATTGATTATCGTAAAGCCTTTGATAGTGTTCCAAATTCTTGGATCCTGAAGACATTGGAAATGTACAAAGTCTCCCCTGTGGTATTAATTTCCTTAAACACGGCATGGGAATGTGGAACGCCAAACTATACCTTAGTCACACCAGGGGCACTGCCATATCCTAACGTCTGAATATCCAACGTGGAATCTTTCAAGGAGACTCTGTCACCTCTTCTGTTTTGTTTATCCTTAATCCCTCTTACGCATGAAATGAACAACAATAGATATGATGTAGCTTATAAGTACCTAGGAATTAGCGAAGGAGATGGCATACCACACCCACAAATGAAGGAAAAAGAATAAAAGAGTACTACAGGCGTGTACGTCTGGTACTAAATACAGAGCTAAACTCAAAAAGCAGAATATCAGCCATAAACACATTGGCTGCCCCTGTGGTGAATACAACTTTAATGTCCTTATCTGAACCATAGCTGAAATTAAGCTAATGGATGCCAAAACGAGAAAGCTTCTGACTTGCGGCCTCATGCATCATCCCAAAGCTTATGTTGATAGACTGTATGTGCCCAGATCCGAATTGAGGCAGAGGATTAGTTCAACTAGAACTGTCCTACAAAACTACAACATTTGGCCTCCAAAGATACTTGGAAACTACAGAAGACTGGATGATGGTATGCGTCAAGGAACATGAAAATGGTAAGCGTATTTACTCCGTAATAAAAGAAGGCAACAATTTCAAAATGGTGTTTCAAACGAGTGGTCATCCAGTATCAGATTGCACGATATTAGCACCCACTGAATATAAATCCCGGCATGACAGAGTGGGCCAATATCTGCACTGGAAAATCTGCAACGTCTCTGGGAAGGTAACTCAAAGAAAATGGTATGAACACCACCCAGACCCGGTTACGGAGATGGGACCTGTTACAATTCTATGGGATTCTTCTGTCAGTGTGTATTGTGTACAATACACACTGACAGAACAATCAAAGCCACCCGCCCAGATATTGTTATTAAAGACCACAAGCAAAAAACGTACCTCCTTATTGATATGGCAATCCCTGCTGACTGCAATGTATCTTTGAAGATATTCAAAAAGTTGTCAAAATACAAGGACCTTGAAATAAAAATCTCGAAAATGTGGCATATGGGAACATCAACAATACCTGTTGTAGTTGGAGCCCTAGGACTGGTTGGAAAATATTGCGGTAGATTAATTGAAGGGATTCCTGGAAGTCCATGTATCAAGGAGATACAAAAAATTGTTCCGACAAGTACAGCCCACACTTTACGAAGGGCTTTATCTATTCAATTTATTTTTTTTTTTGTTTTTTTTTTTGTCAGGGGAAACTATCATGATTCCATTTCTAACCTTAGTGCCTGGGAGGGAACCGAAAAGAAATGTGTAAACGCCAGAAATCAAAGAAAACAATAAAAATAATAAATTGTACAATTTTCTATGGGAAGAACCCTCAAAGACCTGTTATACACACTACCCACACACTTTTATATACATAGGACGTGGAACAATGTTATGGGACATTATAATACAAAGTACAAATCTAATCTCATTGGAATTCAACAAGACAAAACCTATGTTCTTTTAGTGGCGTTATAGTTCCTGCAGATTTTCAAGATATACTATCAAAATCAAAGTATCATGCAGGGGAAAGTAACAAAAGGTGACAAATGAAGATATAAATAATTTCAGTTGTAATTTGTGCCCTGGTTTTGATCGGAAAATATTCTATTGTAGGAACCTCTTACAGGCTAAGCGTTAAACGTATACATAAAGAAGTTTTATGCAATTAATTTAAAATGGCATTTTTCTTATTTAAAAATTTATTTTACAACTTTAAGTTTTTTTTTTCTTTTATTGTTTATCCATTTTAAATTTGTCCAAACTTCCACTGGATCTTTCAGTAAATCGATTCCGCTTTTTATCTTAACATAATACACTTTGTCTGTCTGTCTGTCTCTCTCTCTCTCTCTCTCTCTCTCTCTCTCTATATATATATATATATATATATATATATATATATATATATAAAAAGAAGAGAGAAACCGGAAACGTTTTTCGTTGTAATATAATATATATTTTCCAGGATTGGCCGTCTGGCAACCTTCATCTGACAAATATATACACTTTTCTCTCGTTGGAACAAATATAAAAGATAATCTATTTAATATATATATATATATATATATATATATATATATATATATATATATATATATATATATATATATAGCTGTTTCCCTACAAGGAAATATTTGTAATTCTTTGACCGAAGAGACTGTACTTTTAAGTTGAAATTTTTTTTCGATTAAATGTTGGAAACACGTCAAAACTCATTCTACAAAATATTGATTTTATTTAAACAGCTGATATATACAAACATCTTTCTCTTTTGCGAAATAAATACAGATCACATACCTATGATCTCATAGACAACAATAAATTTACATAGCAACGAATAAATCTTAGGTACATTTATGCATTTCAGTCAGCTCAAAAATAGGAAAATTAATGTTTTCATGATATACCAATATATTTAATTTTATTCCTGATCAATAATCACGTAGATATCATGTATATATATATATATATATATATATATATATATATATATATATATATATATATATATATATTTATTTATTTACTCACCGATAGAAGAATCGGTGTATCATACACAACACAATATTTCGGTGGTGAGTATAGGATGGCAGTTACGCTATTTAAATTTTAATACACAATATCTTGTTGAAATATTGGTCCAGCTATATTATACTGGGATTACTTTTTTCATATATTTTGCATTCAAATTAAACGTGGTTTCATATATTATTTATTCCCTTTGACAGATTTATGTAAATATATATATATATATATATATATATATATATATATATATATATATATATATATATATATATATATATATATATATATATATATATATATATATATGTGTGTGAGTGTGTGTGTGTGCATATAGGTTCTTAGAAATATAACATTTGTTACTTAGCTGACTTTTATTTCACATTTACTACTGTTTCGGAGATGGTGCCTGCAGTATTTACTCCGTCTCTACTTCAGTGGACATCATCAATTGACTTTTCATATTCTAGAAGTGAAATTCAATTGCCATAAAAATATTTGTAGAGAAGACAGAGGGAAGCCATATCATGACGTTGAGATTGTGACGGATGTCGAGATGCCAGATCCGCATCGATTACATTATAGACACTTCAAATTTTGACAATGTTCTAGATTAGGGACACCAGATAATATATGGTAGCAATATTCAATGCACGGCCGAATGACAGAATTATAAGTGTATAAAATTAAGAGAAAAATTGCCTGGCTCGATACATTTTACCGTCTTTAGCAGCAGTTGACCTAGCATATGATTCAATATATTCATCTATGTCAATGGAAAAAGACCTCCAGAAGGTTTGAGGTTGGCATCAAAAATGTCGCTGGTTGACAGAAAATTCATCTCTGGTGATTAAAATGAAGTAATTTATTTTGGGGGGCAATAAAATTGTTCTTATCATACCTGTCTAATGGGATTGATTTTTTATGCCACCAACATAAACATGCAAATAAAAAAAATATATATTCATTGCAACCATCAGTGCTTCAACCTTATCCGACATAGGGCATGTACTTGACTTTTATAATTTCGAGCTGCGACGGTCTGTTTAATTGCACGTTCTCGTTCATCATGTCATCTGTGTTGTACATTAGCTCGACAATTTCTATGTCCTGGTTAATTGTTCATTATATGTAGAAGTGCCTATAGATTTATTCTCATAACTGGCTAGGCGTTAAAGGTGACAATAATCTTCAGGCTATTGAGTAAAAATAATTGTGGATCAGAAAAATGAATTTAGTGTATACTCTCGATTTTTTAAGCAAATCAAATCAAGCCAGAAATGAGTGCCACTGGCAAAGCAAGGGTTAGAAAGAGTGAGAGTAAGAATGAAGAATAGTATTTGGGAAAATGATAAATAGAATAAGGATCAAGTTCAATGCATCAGATGCCAAATAACATTACATTTTAATATTTTAAGATTATATCAGTCAGGGAAGCAAGAGTGGTAGGAAGGGATTTCCACTGACGGGAGGTGTGAGATAAGAAGCTGTTTGACTAGTAGTGATTGATACATTTAGCTATTTCGACAATGAACCAAGATGTCACGCTAATAGCATGCTTAAATACATGCAGTTTGAGAACAGAGTGAAAATACCTCGTCGGAGCAGTTTCAACGAAAGAAGTTGAAGGAAAGACAGAGGGAATCCAGCGTATGTCTGTGAGATAGTCACTGCAGACGGGATGAGAGATCAGGACCAAGTACGTTTCATATCCGTCTCTGGATTTTGTCGAGGACTCGAGATGAACAGCGGGAGCATCAGGCCATATATAACATTATTCCGTGCAAGGACGAATGGTTGATTTGTATATCTGACGAATGGACTCTGACGTGAAAAAGCTTCTGGCGCGACACAAAGGACCAAATTTCCTTGCAGTAGATGAAGCTATAGATTCATGTAGTTGTTCCACAACAGATCAGTGGACACAGTGAGACCATGCAGGTGCAGAGAGGCGCTCTCGTGAAGTTGGGTATGAGCCATTCAGATGGGAGGCAGGGAGATTGTTACCATTTTACTCACCATTTGTTACTTAATTATTTGTTGTTGATAATTCTTATTACATTTAGTTGTGTTTATATCTGCAATCCTAATTTGTTAATTATGGTTTCTGCTTTCATCAAATCATGTGGACCTGATAGCATCAGTGTAATAACACTTAAGAAAGCTGCTTCCGAGCTACTTCCTCTTCTCGCTAAACTACATAATAAATGCCATGGAGCCAGTAGCTTTCCTGCTTGTTGGACATCGTTATCTGTACTTCTAGTCTTGAAGAACTCAGGAGAACAAACTGATCCTTCCAACTCTAGTCCTACTAACATTCTATCTCCTTTTGTTAACCTAAATAGGCCCTAATCGACGCTGAATTGTTGAAGCATTTCTGTTCGCAAGGACTTCATTTAAGGGCAAAATTTTGATGATTCGTTCATCCTTATCAAATCGCGAAATTAATTTTTTCTTGAATGGCTAATCTTGCAGAATCTAATAAGTGTACTATGCTGAAGAAAAAGAACATTCACTCATGTTACGATATTAAATCGAATCAGTTCGATAAGTTCAAATTGGCAACTGAACTAATGACCTATAATCTGTTGTAAAATCGTGGCAAAAAAAATGTGCTGCTAATTTTAGCGGCTCCATTATAAAACTGCTCTCCATTATCACATTAGAGGGCTCTTTCTGCTTCCTATCAGAATGGCTGATGCTAACCACCAGAAAAGTGATTCGTTGTCACTACTCTGGTATGAAGTAGAAATATAACGTTGAATCCATTGCTGGTTATCCTGATAAAATTGTTGGTACACTGTGTCGTGCTAGATAAATTTTCTCTACATTATTTATATTATTCGGACTGTTGTCCTCATCTTTGTCGCCATATTCATCACAACGTTTCGGCCGTTGTGCGCTCCGACCTTCTTCAGGTGGTTGGACTTTCGAACTGAACACTTTATTACGCTCACTGGGGTAGACTTTTCTAGTTCCACATGCCATGTTTGATGTTTGAACTAGAACAATAATGTATATAATACCTCATCTCAGAAATATAGACACATTTTCTCTACATAATCTGTCTTATATATGTACACGTTTGTCAACCATCCATACTTAAATATTGCCGTCATTTATGGTCCGGTGCTCCTGCTGTTGATATTTAAAGATTCTTGATGAAGAAATTATATTTTCTATTTGAACTGGAAAATGAAGTTGAACTACAATAATTTAAATGCAATACAAATAGTTATCTTGTATCTTCCTGATTGCACTTCATTTGTTCTCTCTCATTAATAATGTCTTTGTTTTCTAATTATTTCACACTCAGTAGTTCCCGGTGTCTTAGTAGGCTTACTGCCTCACAGAAGTAAGTTTTATTATATATATATATATATATATATATATATATATGCGTGTGTGTTAGCGTGTGCGCGTACGTGTGTATGTACATGTATATTCATACATATATCTACATATATATATATATATATATATATACACATAGATATATCAGATTTTACAGTATATATATTATATAATAAAGAAGTGATTATAGAAAGAATTAATTAGCCATGATTATGTGATTAATGACGAAATCACTTGGCTAACGAGAATTAATGCGTCATTAAATTACTATCACTTCTTTGAATAATACGATCATTATATTTGAAATATTTTCAGATGGAACTAATGATCTTCAGGCCATAATATTTTCATTTATAGGTAAACACCAAGACAAAATAAATGTAATGTAGATTAAAAGATTTTTTTAAAAACACACAATTTGTTGGCAGTTATATTAGTTTGAAACGTTGATGCCGCAACGCTAGAATTCTTGTTTAAATGATCCAAGTGTTAATTTTGTTGGAATTTAGTAATGTGATAAATCCACAAATTTTTGTTGTTGTGTGTGTTTTTCAGTTAAAGTGACATAGCCTAACGTATAGGCCAATTAATAGAGTAAAATGTTTTAGTAGTTTTTTTTTCATAGAATGTAAGATTCAGAATGTATTGCGGAGGATTTGAAATAATTATATTTAAGTAATTCATGCTACATCGAGTCTAATTCGTTACCTCTTCCTCACCTGGTAGAGTCGGTATGGCGTTTACCTCTTAGCGTATCTATTCCGGTTTCAATTCTGGGTAGTGTATGCGCACTGCTGCTGATCCCCAAATATAGAAGGAAACGGCTTTGTTCCTTCAGTTGAGGTTAATTTTAGACTGGATTACTTAATTATATATATATATATATATATATATATATATATATATATATATGTGTGTGTGTGTGTGTGTGTGTGTGCATGTAGCTTCGAGAGGTGGTATCGACGTGGAATATTATATATATTCAATAATATATATGTATATACTTATATCTATCTACACATAGGTATATAATTATGTATACAAAAGCACACACACACACACACACATATATATATATATATATATATATATATGCATGCATGCATACATCTACAGACATATAAGCGCATATATACATATGGATCAAAATTCCAAAGAGAGATACAAATATGTACGTACCGTTTTTGTTCTACTAGCGTCAGCTAACTTCATGATTTCTTTCTCCCAGAAAGAGCTATTTAAACGGTATTCTACTTCCGTTTTCTTGGCTTCTCTGATAATGTTCTTTTTTTATATTGCACCAAAATGTTTTATCAAGAATCTTTGACTTTTCATTCATAAAATTGTCGACAGAATTATCTTTTATGAGCAATAAATTCCTATATTTGTCAGCTCGACACACAATTTTCTCGGATTGTTTGATCGTTTCTCCACTTCATATCATCTTTTAAACATTTTCCTTGGCGAATTTTGGAAAGTGAGCATGTCTGTTGCCTGTGCTAATTTAGCCACAGTCTTATCTCTCAGTTGTAGTTAATGCTAGCAATGTTGTGTGGCTGAAGCAAAGTAAACAATTATAAAAGCAAATAAAATATGTTGTATGTTATTTTTGTTGTTGTTGTTATTATTATTATTATCATAATTATATTTCAATTTAGCTACCTACTACTTCTGCGAAAATATCTCATGTAGGTAATGGAGTGTTAAATAGACATTTATTTTTATTTCGCCTAAGCTGGGATTTCCAGGGATTTTTTTCAATGTGTTTTTGCGTTCATATTTCCATCATTTCAAACTCACCTGATACTATTCTTGTTTTCAATTCAACATTTCTTTTTTCTATTTTGATTTCCATGTCTTCATACATCGATAGTTTTCAAATTCCTTCTAAGTCACAGTCAGCTGGCTAAGACATATGAATTGGTAGCTAAGATTTCTTTATTGTTGAGTTGGGATTGACAATAATGTCCGTCCTATTTACTTCAAGCTTTCTGATTTTATAGATGTTCTAATCACATAGAATTATGATGTACTCTAATCAGTGTTGGATGATGTTCATACCAGTGTTTATTAACATCTTTTCCGAAGTTTTTGCACATATTTCAGTGTAAGTATTGGCCCAATCTATCGTGATGATTTTTATATTCATTTGACGCTAGTATATGACAAGTTAAGATTAGATGGTCTATGGTATCCTGATATTTGTTATGAAATAGCATTTTGGTTCCATACTATTATGTATAATGTTCGCCTGAAAGATTCTAGTGAAAGCAATCTAGTCTTGCATTGCAAGAATAAAGCTTTCCTTTTCAGCCTTTAATCCAAATGATCGTAACAATCGATTAGTGTAAACTAAATCAGCATCGGCCTTATTATCTCGTTCTGGAAAGTAGCCATGCAGGGATTTGTCTTGTCAACCATGTATCATCTGTTCAACCACTTTATCCTCGGTTTACTTTTTTCATAATTTTTGCTGCAACAGTTACTTCTTTGGTTCTGTTTTGTTTTTTAACAGAATCTAATAAATATAAATCTCATTTATATTTACAACATTATTTCATGATTTAATATATTTTTCTTTCGGTTTTTGTGATGTTTGGCTAATTGCAACGTTCAGTCTTTTTTTTTTTTCATGTAGGTTAGTAAGCCAATTTATGAGGTCATGTATGACAGTTCTCAATAAATAAGACATTTGAACCACGGATTATGTATAAACGGTCTGCATCAGTCATTTGATGATACATGTTATGCTTAGAATGAATCATTTTTATCTTAGAATCCATTCGTCTGATATCATTTAGATTCCAGTTCAAGATGTTGAAACTCTATTGGTCCATACATTATGGTGAATTCCTTCACTATCATTTACACCGAGGTAGTGATAAAGTTCTTGATCGAACTTCTTGATTGTTACCCCAGGTTCTAAGCTAATAGAGAAGGTTTTGTTTAGTGATCCTCGTATAATTGGGCTAATAGCACATTTACCCAAACCGAATTTCATTTCATTATCATCATTGCAATATTTTAGTGTTTTCAGAAGACCTTGCAGTTAACTATCATTTCGATGATACAACTTTAATCATCCGTGTGAAACAGATGGCTGATTTTTTTTAGATATCTTATCGCCATATTCCGTCTTGTTAAGTTCGCTGCCTAATGCTTGTTATGGTGAAACACACCTATTCTATAGTTAATAGACTCTCCCACCTAATATAAGTAGGAGTAGTAATAGAAACGAGGGTGAGTCGATGTCGGACGACAGTCGAACTCTCTGACTTCGGGCAGAGAGGAACCCGGACGAGGCTCTGCCGAAGGGCAGAGTTTCGTCCAGGGAAGTAGACAGACCCGATCCCGTTTATGCGGGGTCTACGGGGATTTTTTGGCCGAGCCTTCGGGCTCGGGAACCCCACATTAAATTCGGCCTTGTGCCACATGTGACTGCGTGGAGCAGTTACTAAATAGCGTAGATGTCGAACGACAGTTAGTCGAATACGGAAGTATCAGCGATCACAACCAGATTACTCTGCGAAATACCTTCTATATCAAGTTCCTAACGTTTTGTACGTAGAACCTATTTTAGAACCGATTTAGTACAAATACAAGCCTTCACTGCGAAATCACTCCACAGCAATATTTGGCGACGAGGGATTCGAACTCATCGAAAGAAAAAATTCCACGTTAACTTAGTGACATTTTTATTCTCAATGAGAGAGAAAATATTTTTCCTTATAATAAGTTTTTAGGTCGAGGAGGGACCCGAACTCATACAGTGAAAGAAAAAAAATTCAATTTCAACAAAAAATGGAACAAGTGCATAGGGAGTTTCAAAACAAAATTCTGGAAATAACTGAGAAGAAGACAGAGAAAAATTATTCTTTCCCAGAGAATACAATATGGAATTCAATTGAAATATTCGCGTATAGTCCAGATGAAGAGATAACTTTTGAGGAGTATTATAAAAAATATACGGACGTGTATAACGAGGACTGCCACTCGTGGTCTGAAGGAAAGAAGGTTAGGTTCCTTTTAAGCAAATTATGAACTGCTGAGCATAACAAATTAGTAAACTACATTTTATCGAAAAAAAGCTAGCGAGTTGACATTTACCAAGGCGGTAAATATATTAAGTGAATTATTTAGTAATAAGAAATCTCTGTTTCACAAGAGGTGGAAATGTTTGAATCTGATGAAAGATGACGAACAAGACTATATAACGTACGCAGCATTGTGAAGAATTCAAGCTGGCAGAGTTAAGCGCAGACAATTTTAAGTGCTTGGTGTTTGTTCAAGGGATGGTATCGGAAAGAGGCGCAGAGTTGAGAAAATTAGTACTGGCAAAATTGGAAGGCATTTTACGGTACAGAATTTGGCAGAAGACTGACAAGATATGTTAGCGTAAAGAACGATTAAAAAAGGATAGAACAGTCTGGTAAGGAAAAATACGCAGGTAAGGAAAATACGCTACAAAAAAAGAAAGTCAGTCTACCAAAAATAATTCTAAAATTGCGGATTATCAAGCAAAAGGTGAAATACCAGAGAAAAATAAACACAAACTCCCAATGCCATATTTTGCTATTTTGCGGTGAACTACACTGGTACAGTTCTTGCGATTTTAGGAATAAAAAAAATTTCTACTGTAAAACAGTGGGTCATTTCATTTGTAATTTTGTATTTACTTTTGATTTTCTGCCTTTTCTACTCTTTACATTTGTTGCTATTGCCAGATCATCGAATAAAGATAATGCACTTGTTCAATTTATTTCTCTATTTTTCTTTTACAAACTGTCTCTGCATGTCTGTTAGACTACATTTGTTTAATATTTTTTTTAGTTTCTGGTATTGCTGATGCATATATTGCTTCGTTATGACTTATATATGGGTATACTTATTCAGAATAAATTTGAGTATTGCATTGTTGAGTTTAAGAATTATAATATTTTGATTTGTTAGTTGCAATATTGGGAGTGGTTCTCCTGCCTCCATTTCAATATTCTGCGTCTGCATTCAATCTCATGATTTTTTTTTCTTTGGATTCTTGAATACTATTCTTTTTTTCCGTAAAATAATTCGGTTCAATGTGTTGTGGACTTGATTATTGCAGGTTTATAAGAGACAATTTCCTGCCTTTCTAACTCTTATAATCTTTGAGAATTGTGCATCGAAGTTTCTTCATAATGATCTGTGGTTTGTGTGATATTACTACTTTTTATGTCTATTGCAGATTCCCTTTCATGTTTTGTTAATTTGCTTGTTTTAATTGCAGTTCTTTTTGTTTCTTTAAATTCTCGTGATGCTCTTTCTTAAATTGGCTGGTTTATTTTCCACAAGGAACTTTCTAATTGCTTGTCTAAATATTTCTCGTCAAATGTCATATGCGAGTGATGCTTTTCTGAGATTTGTGCAACGCTCCAAGAATGCAGTCATGACAAGTTTGTACACCTCACGAAATCTTTTTACCTTTTTCTAAATTTAAATTAGATATATTACTGGAGAATTCGCCTGGTCGATCATAGGGATCATGACGGTTGTGGGAACATGAAGATTCTTTATTTGTGTAGAAGTTTTTTTCCTATGACAGATTTTTTGATCTCATCTAATTTCCCTTCTGAGGGACGTGCTTCCTGTTTAGCCAGTGGAAGAACCATAATGGACATTTTTTTTTGTTTGAATTTGAGTCCTCATATTGTTCTCACAAGGGATGCACGGCTCCAAAGTCCATCCATGGTCGCCCGGCATATTAAGGAACGATCTTTTACAGACAGGGTTCTGAAGACTGTAGAGATTCGTTCACGACCTCATAACGCAGCAGCCGTTCACTCATCGGCGCGATTAACAATTTTAGTTGCAGGCTATTTTTCGGAGATTTCCTTCTCGTTTATTTTTTAAAAATAATCACAAGTTGACCATACTAATCTTTAACTTAATATAACTGGCAATTACTACCACCAGATGAAATCGCAGATGAACATACATTGTAGTTTAACACGAAAATAGTGGAAAATATAAGTAATCATCCAAGACGATCTTTACCCATTCGGGCGCGCATACGCACACACGCATACACATACGTAGTTACACACACACATATATATATATATATATATATATATATATATATATATATATATATATATATATGCACATATTGACAAAAATACACTATGCTTAGATAAAAAGTTACCGAAACACTTCCGCTAGGATTGGGAAAAAAATTGTTTAAACTAAAAAAAAAAAACGATATAAAAACATAATTAAATGCAAAACAAAAAATGAAAATTGAAATGAAGTCAAAACGACTTAAATTACAATTACAAAAAATGAAAAATAAAATGCTTACAGGCTAAACTATTTGACTTGCTGAGGCTAGTACGAGTAAAATAATCACATTTAATGGATAGATCGACCACTCTATCAACCGTTACCATTTAATGGATGGGTCACTACAAACGTTATTTTATCGAACATATGTTTGGTTATACGCCGGTTTTTGTAAACAGTGTGTATTACGTGTAGCCAACTTCACATTGTGGAGGTATAGCAAAAAAGAGGTTCCCATGAGTCACTCTAAAGAGTAACATCTTTAAAGGATATAGGAATACATATATTTTTACTTTACATTATATCTCAACTTAGTGTTTCATTCATTGTGTAATTTCCATTAATTTCAAAATTAGTATCAAAGAAACACAAGTAGCCTAGCGGCTATCGTTGTGAAAATGGAAATCGATACACGTTATTCTGTTGACATCATATTCGCCCAAAAGCCCTTGAGGTGGATATGAATCACATACCTTCTGCACAGATCAGTAGGTTCAATTGCAGAGAAATTTGATTTCTTTACACTTAGGTTATAGCAACTGTACAAGAGATCCTTAATTCACAATCATGTTGAAGGCAACAGGAAATCAACTACAAACCTATATAAGCGATAAGAATTCATAGGGCACAAACAATAGAATCAAAACAGCAGCAATAAATATGCATCATTAACGCAATATGATTGCTAAAGAAGATGCTGCTGATATAATAACAACATCATCGACAACAAAAACAACAACATCAATAATAACAGTAATAATAATAATAATATAATAATAATATATTTTATTCATATGTTATTATATACATATTTCGAAATTGATCATAGCAGCTCCGATAAACTCCATTAATGTAAACAGAACGTAACACCAAATACTAGCTTATGTATAGAAATCATAAGACTTTACATTAGAAATGCAATTTAGCTTTAAATTAATAAGAAATGTTGGTCTATTTGAACTATAAGAAAATATGACAATTATTGAGAATTAATTTAGTTTTTGCTTAAAAATAAAGATTATAATGTTTACATTACTTCTCCTTGCTGGTTCGCAAGAAAACGAAGCATATTTAACGACTGTAGATTTTTATTTTCATTTTTATTTTTTCTTTGATTCAAAATATATAATTTAATCAGAATTTGAAGGTCAGCGACTTTGGCTTCTAAACTTACTATTTATTCAATATGACGATCTATGTGTTATAACTATTCACCTCAAAAAGAAATAAAAAGCAATACAAAAGTTTTCCTACAGTATAGAATATTATCAAAAAATCACGTGCATTCTCACTATCATGGAATAACCACGCACAAAAGTAGGTAGTGAGAAAAACTATGAACCGTTGGTAAATAGGCAATTGAATGTCGTGGTGAATCCGAATGAAAAAATTGTTTCTCTTTTGCCCAGCAAATGAGCAAGCGATGACGCACACATACTTTAAAGAACAAGCAAGACACTTGTGGTCTCGGATGAGAGAGAGAGTAGTCATTAAACTATAGATAAACTGTTTAACCTTTAACGTTTCGGCAAGTTAATATATGTGGAGAAATCTAATTATTTGTGTAACAGGGGAACGAAAGTGTGACAAAGAAATCGAAAAGTACTTCTAAATAGTGAAAAATAATGAGTTACGGAATTGAAATTTTTCCTTATAATCGAATAAATTATTTTACACCCTAAGACCTCTCTCTCACAGACGGTACGTTCTAATCCTCTCAGTCAGACGATCTAAAATCTTTTTTTTCCAACAGTTGTAACTCTCAAGACTAAGACCCACCATTCTACGCAAATTGCAGCAAACAACTTCCATTCTTTTCGTATTCCATTTGTGAGATGTTATTTCCCCTTGAACAGTTACTTCCCGCCAACCACTGCACTGTGGAATAAACAACAAAAGGGTCTTTTCCCGATTACTATTATCCTAAACTGTTTATCTTTAGGATTAACTATTATATTTATCATATATCCGCAAAATGTATGTCTTTTGATCTATAACCAATTACTTCGAGTGCTTTAATAATAATAATAATAATAAGAAGAAGAAGAAGAAGAAGAAGAAGAAGAAGAAGAAGATGAAGAAGAAGATGAAGAAGAAGAATATTAATAATAATAATAATTTAATTTCCGTAGAGATTAAGAAAAAAACCTGAAGCTAAAGTAATGTCCTTCATGGACATAGAATATGCGAAACGAGGAAATTTTAAGATGTTCAAGGAAACTACTACTAATAGTCTGAACGAGTGACATAATAAGAAAGGTATACTTAGAGACATTAACTGGGAAAGATTAAAATGATGGGGAGAATATATGTAGAAGAAATCTCTATTGATATGCTTAGATAAATAGACAATAGCATATGGACTATAAATATAAATTAAAAGGGAAACAAATGACCTACATCAAGAACGTTGAGGAATGTCGTGAGGAGCAAGATACACAAATACAATGTAGAGAGAAGGAGTACTTAAGTGATTTGTTTACTGTCTACTAATCGTTTGTGAGTTATTTACCGTATTTACATGTATTTGTATCAATGTATTTATATGTATATCACATCTCTGTGACTGTAGTGTAAATGAGACCTTAACCTACAGCTGAAACTATCCCAGAGTAAAAAAACTACGTAGGGGAATAGAAAAAAATTGTCCTAAAACCATTCAAGGTAAAAGTTTACTGAGTTTCCTTGATATAGAGACATTAGAATTGTTGATTATGCTAACATGAAGAATACATAATGGTTGAAAATAGACTTGAACAAATTAATATTGTTGTATTCAGGAAAGTTTTCTGTCATAAATTTGTTCCGCAACCAGCCGCCCTCGAAAAACCGTTGGTAAATAGAATTTTATTCTTATCATTAGAATACGATGGTAATGGTTAGCTAGCTTGTCTCGATGGTAATGGTTAGCTAGCTTGCCTCGCTAGATCAGTTACAACTGAAAAGTGAGTTCAATCCTCACGAGGTGCCCCATACTTCCGGCCTTGTGCCACATCTACAAAAAATAATTAGAATTCGAAGGAAATTGTTCGCCATTGTTTATATTGCATGGCAGCTTTTCGTTCGTTAGGTCTAAATTGGTGGAAACAGAAATTTCACCAATCAGAATATTATTCATGTAAACAGCAATAGATTATAGATTTGAGAAGTTGCGTCTGTAGAAAAGGTGTTCGATTGTGGAAAATAATACAACGTCCACAAGACGGTGTACAGGATTTTTCAACTTACGTAGACTGAATATGAGTAAACAAACTATGACAAACAAAAGGTTTTAGTTATAACTGAATGTTTGTAATATTGAAGTCAAGTACGTTCTTTTCTGTATTGATGATTATATATATATTCAATAAATTTTACGTCCCGCTTTGGTTCAGATATAAAAATGTTTTAAAAATATAGGAAACCATTTTGCCAATTTAGTGAAACTGTGTATAATATAATTTCGGATTGTACAAAATCTTGTGTCGAGATAAATGTTCGTAGTGGTTTTCAAGTGCAATACACCGATATTTGCAATTAATGTCACATTTTACACTAATTTTTGCTTTCTTTGAGGCATATTTATCTTCACTCCTCCCCTCGACATGTTTGGAGATGTGAACTGTTCTTAGTAACCTTTATAGGCATTTATAGAATTAGCTTTCTTCCG
The DNA here is from genome assembly GCA_903632075.3 of Acanthosepion pharaonis. NCBI lineage: Eukaryota > Metazoa > Mollusca > Cephalopoda > Sepiida > Sepiidae > Acanthosepion > Acanthosepion pharaonis. The sequence continues at coordinate 151,964 of CAHIKZ030000410.1, forward strand.
TTAAGAGAAATTTGGAGACATCGAAATCTATTTATTTATTTTTTTGCTTTCTCTTTTCTTCTCTCTTTTCCTTGTTATTAATGTTACCTTCTTTTTATTTTGGTTTTTAAATGGAATTTATTTTAGCTACTTTTTCTCTCTTTGGAAACTTTCAATATTTATGTCTCTTGCGAATTTTCGAGTTCCTCCAAGTAATGGACGTTATTTTTTACCCGTGGCTCACAGACCATTGGAGTGTTTTCTTCTACAAGAAGTTAACGTTAGACTTTAAGTACGTTAAAACTATATATTTACATTCAAGATTCCCATTCTCGGAGTTTGGAGCTGACCACCAGGAAAAGAAATATGGTCAGAAGTACAGGCAAAGGAGGTTTTCCGTGAAGTTCAGGGCTGCAGCCCACGTCTTTTCTCTTGTCCTTTAGCGATTGTCTGTACTTCCTTCTCTGTAAGGAACGTAAAAACGCGATCGAGGGCTTCCTCTCCTTTCTCATTTTTAGGGATGCAAGCAAAATGTCAACGGAGAAGTCTCTTAGTAAAGTGCCTGTCTTTTGGGGCTACTGGATTTACCAGACTGTGAACGGTATGACGTTTGCTTAGAGGAAACGGATTTACACGCATTCTACTGTTGTCCTCGGGTTAGCCTCCTATGGCACCATGTCGGCGAGATGAAGGCTCGTTTAGCTCTCGAAAATCTCGAGCTCATTGATCGTGCAAACGCGTGTGACAATGTGTCGCCACCGCATTCTGGGGTGAAACGAATGATATTTCTATCCCTGTTGACCCCGTCCCGAATGGTGATTTAGGCAAAGCGATTGGAGGAATTAATGTGAGTTGACCGTTTTTCACATCAGAAACTAACCCGATTCTTTGAGCGTCAGCTCAAGATGAATTTCCGAACTCATAGAAAGCGATTGTTTTCGATAGATTTCAGTGAAAAATAGATGACTGAGTTGAGCCTGGTTCGCGTTAACAGGGTAGCCTTGATTTTCCTTTGTAGGTTTCCTTACAAAGTGGGGCCTTTTGCGCATGAGACTTGCTCTGATTAGGATAGACCCTACTTGTGTCCCTAGCTAATGTGAGTAAGTATGGTTCCTGGCCTGTTTTCGGTTCTGTGATTATGATCCAAGTCGAGATTTCCAACTGCCCCAGTTTATTTTTTTGCCATCTTTTTCATCTCCACTGGGTCAGGAGGTTTCTTTCATCATGGTTGTATATATTTAATCCTTCCCTCTCCCTTAGCTAGAGAGGCTCTTGATTTTGTCTAAAGATAGCGGTCTCTCTTAATTCTTTTGAGGGTTTGACGGGTCCAACTAACAGCAGTTACCGTTAATGTGTGCAGTTGTTTTGATATTTTAGTTTCTTTTTTGGAGTTCATTACCTCACTCTTCATACAGTATCACTTATATATCTGTATATATAAAATATTATGTTCATTAATTTTTTATGTCATTAGGTGATTTTTTGTAGCTTCCCTGAGTGTATGCGCTATTATCGTATATGTAGGATTGAATGATGAATAAGTTCTTGTGGTGGATGTGCAAATTGTAACGAGTGACTGGGTCGAAAATCTGATTAGTTAGGTATATGAGAGTAAGTGATGATCAGTCTCAGCTCATTCACCCACTCACCATTTTCTGTGCCAAAATTGTATTTTTTATGCAATAAATCTTTTGATGTGGGGAGATGAAAAACAAAGTTTAAATTTATTTTGATCAATTTAGCTTTATTTTACAGATATCGTGAAGACATTCCCGGCGGAAATATATCATTTATTTAAATACAAGAAATTATATTTCTATTGTTTCAATGCTACTTTCTGTTATTATTTTTTTTAATTATTTACGTCTTTGACGAAATTTATTTTTAGTTAAACGCTTCGGGGTATTTCATAGTACTTTCTTCGTACTTTTCAACTAACTTTCTTTTACTTTTCGAAATTTTATGTTTATTTTAATCCCTGCTCAAACCAATTTCTTTTCTTGTTTTATTTCTTTAATTTCTTAATCTTTCGCTGTTAATTCTTGGTTGATTTATACCACATTTAACTGCAATTATATTTCTTGGTATAGTCAGATATTTATTGTAAATCTTTTTTGTCTGTATTAATTCTTTATTATTTTCTTACCTTTGCGGTAAATCTCTTTGTTTTATCAAGTTTATTTTAAAATATATATCTATTTAAATGTTCTCCTGGTTAAACCGGTTTTTCTTAATGAATGAGATTTTTGCATCGTTTATTTCACATTTAATTTATTTCTGCTTCCAACTTATTCGTCATTTGTTTCTATATAATTTTCTACGTAGAGAAAAAAATAAATTTTTACTTACTAGTTTTAATAGAACAATATGACCTAACAAATTCGGTAGATCCGAAGCGACTTGATTAAATCAACATTTTAACAATATTCCCACTTTTAAAGATGAAACTTCGGAATACTCGGAATTAAAAGCTATCCAAAAAAGTGTCAGCAGTGATTCTATAGAGGGCAATAATTGTCAAAATATACTTCCAAAAGTTATCGAGGACGACAGTGGCCAAAATATGCGTAATAAATGTATAGATGTCAATAATAACGAAAATATGCTCCCTCCAAAAATATGGCATTCAAGATAAGCCAGAAGATAACCAAGGAAAAGTACAGATATCAGTAATGGCAAAATATAGAAGACCTTTCCGACCAAAACGAAAATGATGTTGCTCTGTTATAGAAAGTTCCTCCGAAATGCATTATCAATATTGCGAATTCCTTCGAGCAAGCCAAGAGTTACGCACTACTTGTCATTGAGGGTGGACTCTTGGAAGACCATCAAGAACTGAAGAAGATTAAAAGAAGAATTGTATCAGTCTTCGTGGTCGACAAGCATACACACAAAATTTATCGCTCGACGAAAGACAAAGTGGTAAAATCACTAGAATGCCTCGGGTTTAAGACACACAGAATATTTAAGTGTGCAGGATTCTTCATGTGATATACTTTTCTACCCACTCCTGAAGATTCCGTAAAAGACACAAGCTGCGATTTGATTACAAAAGATCTTATTTTGCGGACGGATTAGAAATGTAGTCCTAGAAGATTTGTAGCATTACTCGAGTTTCCTCATCATGTTGTCGGTGAATATCTAGCTGCTTTCCCTTCACAGGATGGCGAAATACTGGGTGCCTCCTTCGATATCTTGAACGGGGGATGGGGTTTTGAGATCAAGTTGGACAGAGAAGCCTTCCCCTCCATCCCCAAATGAATGGAGGTAGAGGTGCTGAATTTGCCGGTCAATGTGATCAGTCACAAATCATCCTGCTGAAAGTGTCGTGAGGCTGGTTACCTCTCCTCTACCTGACCAGAGAAGGTGGCCTCTGGAAGTCAGGCCCTGTTGTCCAAGATCCCCCTCTGATCGCATCTTTACATACCGCCAGTCCTGTAATGGGTATGTCAGCCTGAAAGACCGGTTGGGCCAAGCCCTCAGCCCCCATTTTCCGAAATGCTTTTGCACTCTGTTAGTGTAGTTGTGGAGAAGGGAGAGGGGAATGGCTTGATGCTGGTTGGGTCAGAGGGAAGCGCCAGACGGTAGGGCCTCAGTCCTATGAATCCTCTAGGACTAAAGGCACGAAGAGACTCATTTCCACTATCAACGTTAAGGACAATTCCCCGGCCTCAAAATCTACAGCATAAAGGACAAGAAAATAGAACCGAGGATTCGAAAAATATGAGATTAAACTTTTCAAAGAGAAACAAACTGGAAACAAAAATCCCTCTCTATAAAAAACGCAGCTCACTCCTCGACCTCTACCCCGTCCACCCTACATCACAGAAGCATTTCCCTCTCACACATCTCCTAATGAAATCCCACTCATTAGATATCCCAGCCCTTTAAGGCAAAATCCTTCTTGCACTCCAGGTCATACTCCCAGTCCTTCCCCCAGGAAACACTGGGAAATGCCCCCTTCTTTCAAAAGACAGAGAAGTCCTACGGCGAAAGAAAGAAAGAAAGACAAAAAACGAACATTCATATAATTTACTGGAGATTGTCGGCCGCATTTCTCCATTCCTGGAAAAATGTCAATACAATTAAAGAACTCAAATACGTTTTTCCATCAAGTAATATGGCGACAAAGATGGAGAAGTTCCTCTAAACTTTCCGGATGCGCAAAGAGATGCTGACGGACATCCGAACTGATTCGAAGCGCGACAGACTTGGGGTATAGTTGAGGAGGCCATCAATTCATGTAAAATATCACCCTTCAATTGCCACCCTCGAAACGAGCAGTTATAATAAATTGAAATTTTTTTGGTTCATGGAGGGTCCCAGTTTTAGTGCACCCCTCTCTCTATGGAGCGTTAAATCTGACTTTTCCCTGGTATATAGGCGGTCTCATCCATGACACTACATTCAAGACTGAGATAGACCAAGTGTCAACAAACATTTAATGGTAGTTCATCTTCATTATCACCTCTCTTGCCATATGATTATATTGTAGATATTACACTACGTTAGTGTTTTCAAGAGGTTAAACTCTGTTCAATTTGCAACAATGAAACTACGCATTACCTTATCGAACCCATTAACGTAATCTTACTAGATTTTATTCCTGTCTTCTGAGATACTTTATTCTGTCAGAGCTGAAATTTTCCAGGGTTATAAATTGTTGTTTGTATCTCTTTTGACAATAATGCGATTCACTGAATATATTACACGCACTGATAGAGTTTATTTCATATATACTTACAATACAATGATCAATCTAGTGATAAAGATTAATAATTAATGAATACACCAAATTTCTTTAATTACGGGAATCTGTCAGACATCATAACATTTCTAGTTTTCACTGAACTAGATTTCGAGTTGTAGTTTAAATACATTTTTCAATGTGTCATAAACAAAGATCAAAATCCTGATGTATGATACACTGGTAGATTAGATTGATATGCATTGATTTTTCCTTAACAATCACTGTCCCCAAAATCATGTAAATCTTTATTAAAAATGAAATTACATTTTCACATTTAGGTTTCTATCCTCTTACATAATTTGTATCAATGACTTTCTTGATGCCAACCGTTCTCAACTTGCTATCTATACCAAGGAAGCAAAGATTTAATGTTAATGCTGCTGTTGAAAAAAATGTTCAATATGATGTTAACTCTGGCAAGAATTGACTTGTTCATTTTAATGCCTCCAAAACTAAAGTACATTCTGTTAATCGTCCGAGAGATTTTTTTTTTTTTACTTTCAATCAGCATGACTGATGCTAACTTCCAGGATATCAAGCAATTGTAATTTCTCTTTCTAGCATATTTACTGATATGAATTGGGAAGATTATATCGAGCAAATTAAGTCTGGTACTAAGAAACCTGGTTCACTGTGTTTATCAAATGAATCTGTCATTCACCTTCATAAATTTATAATTCGTCAATGCATTGAATATTGTTGCCACAATGGGCATGTGCATTTGTCATAAATCCAAATATTCTTGACAGAATCAAAAGAATAATCTTCAATACGATCCGCGCTGGCATTTCATCTGCTCTTCAATGTCTTTCTCATCGTTTTAGCATTGGTTTCCTGTGTATAACACAGATATATTACAAACAGGAATATATACAGCGAAACAGAAGTGTTAATATGAACAATCAGGTTTAGTAGAAAGAAAAATGTAGTATCATTATTCAAATATCTTGCAGTAATTGTCTGAATGCGACTCTGTTTCGGACTGCCTCTGGCTCGACTCGACTTGAACTACTGACGTTATTGAGTCACCACCACCCGCGAGGGCGTCATGTGGCACAAGGCCGGTTTAACGGGGGATCACCGAGCCTGTGTGCTCGGCCAAAAATAAGTCCATTGATCCCGTATAAACGGGTCCAGGCTCGATTTACCTCTCCAAAAGAGACTCCGCCCTTCGGCGTAGCCTCGTTCGGGTTCCTCCCCGCCCGAAGGCAGTGAGTTTAACCGATCAGCCGGTCGAGACTTGAACTACTGACGATATTCAATCACCCCACCCACTGGGGCATCCTGTGGCACAAGGTCGGTTATATATTGTGGGTACTCCGAGCCCGTGGGCTCAGCCCAAAAATATACCCATTGAACCCTTAAAAACGGGCTAAGGGCCGGTTTACCTCCCCAAAAGAGACTCCGCCCCTCTCCGTAGCCTCGTTCGGGTTCTTGCCGCCCGAAGGCAGAGCGTTCAACCGATCTGTCTTTCAAGACTTGAGCGACTGACGATATTCAGTCACCCCCCCCCACCACCACGAGGGTGTCATGTGGCACAAGGCCTTTTTAACGTGGGCATTCCCGAGCCATTAGGCTCGTCCAAAAAATAGCCCATTTGAACCCGTATAAACGGGTTCAGAGCCGGTTTTACCTCCCCGAAGGAGACTCCGCCCTTCGGCGTAGCCTCCTTCGGGTTCCTCCCGCCCGTAGGAAGAGAGTTGAACCAAACAGTCAGTTCAGAGTTGAACGACTGACGATATTCAGTCACCCCCCCCCACGAGGGGTGGTGCACAAGGCCTTTTTTAACGTGGGCATTCCCGAACCATTGGGCTCGGCCATTCCGAGCCTTTCGAACCCCGCCCAAAGAGTTAAACCCAGTTTGAACCGGTTCAGGGCCGCTTTTACCTCCCGAAGGAGACTCCGCCCTTCGGCGTAGCCTCCTTCGGGTTCCTCCCCGCCCGTAGGAAGAGAGTTTAACCGAACAGTCAGTTCAGAGTTGAACGACTGACGATATTCAGTCACCCCCACGAGGGTGTCATGTGGCACAAGGCCTTTTAATGTGGGCATTCCTGAGCCATCAGGCTCGGCCAAAAATAGCCCATTTGAACCCGTATGAACGGGTCCAGGGGTTTTACCCTCCCGAAGGAGACTCCGCCCTTCGGCGTAGCCTCCTTCGGGTTCCTCACGCCCGTAGGAAGAGAGTTGAACCGAACAGTCAGTTCAGAGGTGAACGACTGAATTCTTGCCTACTTCTGAGGCGCAGTATTTATTAAATATGGAATAGTCCAGTATTATTATTATGGGTAAGTTCCGATAACAATAAAACTAAATCCCTAATCAAAATTACATCAATCAATGAAATGCTGAAACAGAAATTTCAGTTAAAGTCATAGAAAAAAAGACGATACGAAAAACAGTGCAGGTTCTATAGCCAAAATAAAATATTCCAAACGTACATTAAGAAATTTTATAGGGGAATTGGAAATGCCGAAATACATGTCGAAACTCCACCATCTACTGACAATTTACAGACATTTTGGGTGAATATCTGGAGCATACATAGGAATATAACCCAAATTCAGAATGGATCCAAGGTGAAGAAAAAGGAATGCTGGTTACACCTCTGCAAAATTGGGAAAATATAACCACACATAATGTTAGGCAAGCTCGAACGAAATCCCCAAAATGGAAATCCCCAGAAAATGACAAGCCGCACAATTTCTGTCATCAATCCATACAATCTCTGCAAAATATCAACAGTTGCAAATAATCCCGATGAAATCCCGGATTGGATCACAGAACGCAATACATATCTCATGCCAAAAACGTGTGAAACAGATGATTTGAAAAATTATAATGTCCCTCCACCATGTATAAGTTGATCACGCCTATCCTGACGAACCGAACTTACTCTTTCTTCGAAGCAAACAACGTTCTTCCACTGGAACAGATGGGATGTAGGAGAGATTCATATTGCTGCAAAGATCAACTGTTGATGAGCAAAATGATTTTTGAAAATTTCAGGAGACGTTGTAGCAGCGTGGATTGATTATCGTAAAGCTTTTGATAGTGTGCCACACGCTTGGATCCTTAAGACTTTGGAAATGTACAAAGTTTACCCCGTGGTAATATATTTCCTTAAGCACAGCATGGGAATGTAGTACACCACTCTATACCTAAATCAAAACAGAAGAATTTTCATCTCCAACCGTCTGAATATACGACGCGGAATCTTTCAAGAAGACTCCCTCTCACGCCTTCTTTACTATAATTCCCCTTACGCATGAACAATTCAACTGTAGCTATAGTTACAAACTGGACAAAAAATATTCAATTACCTACTGTACTTGGATGATCTCAAACTCTTTGCCAAAACAACAATGCGTTGAAGTTTTCCTCAATATTGTATAAATGATTCAGTGACGGCATAGGTATGGACTTCAGATAAGATAAATGTGCAAAAAGGACATTCAGGAAAATGAGAATTATAGAAACAATCTCAATAGATTTAAACTTTGTCACAAAATAGCACAAGATGAAGACTATGAGTACCTAGGAATTATCGAAGGAGATGGTATATAACATACCCAAATGAAGGGGAAGGTAAGAAAGGAGTACTATAGGTGTGTGTGTCTGGTACTAAATTCCGAGCATAACTTAAAACGGAATATCAGCCATAAACACCTTGGTTCTCCCTGTGCTACTATAGAGATTTAACGTCCTTAATTGGACTATAGCTGACGTTAAGCGAATGGACGTCAAAACGAGAAAGCTTCTCAATTGCTACTGTATGCATCATCCCAAAGCTGATATTGACCGTCTGTATGTGTCCAGATCCGAAGGAGACAGAGGATTAGTTCAACTAGAATTATCCTACAAAACTACAACAATTGGCCTTCAAAGATATATGGAAACCACGAAAGACTGGATGATGATATGTGTCAAAGAACATGAAAGTAGTAAGCGCTTTTATTCTGTAATAATAGAAGCCAACAATTTCAAAATAGTTTCAAATGGATGCAGAAATACAAGCCAAGCACAATACACCGATTGAAGCTGCAAAATAAATAAAAAGAAAACAAAATCAAATGCAAACGACCAGATACAGAATGAATGGCACGTTAAAACCACTTCATGGCCAATACTCTCTGCCCGTACCAAACACGCTGATGTAGACAATCCCTGTACCCATCAGTGGCTACGTAGTTGCAGGGTTAAAAGCTTAAACGAAATGTTTTATCCTTGCTGCACAGGACCAATGCTTGTTAACTAGAAATTATCAAGCACATATACTAAAATATAGTGTTAGTCCAAAATGCAGGTTCTGTGATAATTACCCAGAAACAATCGATCTTCTAGTATCAGTTTGCACGGTATTAGCACCCACTGAATATAAAACCAGGCATGACAGATTTTGCCAATATCTGCACTAAAACATCTCTAACTTCTACGCGAAGGAAACCGAAAGAAAGTGGTTTGAACACCACTCAGACTCGGTTACATAGACAGGACCTGTTCAAATTTTATGGGACTACACAATCTACACAGTGCGAACAAACAGAGCTAACCGCCCATATTTCAGTTGACTAATTGAAGGGATTCTTGGAAGCCCATGCCTTAAAGAAATAGAAGAAATTGTTCTTACTAGTACAGCCCACAACATACGAAGGGCTTTGTTCATATAATTTTTTTCTCTTTCCAGTGGTAAATGCCATGATGCCATTTCTAACCTTAGGTCCATGGGCGGGACCCGGAAAGAAATGAGTACACAACAAAAATTAAAGGAAATAATAATAATAATAATAATAATAATAATAATTTTATAAGCATATTTAGAGATTTAAATAAAAAATCAATATATATATATATTTTTTTTTTTCAGAAATATACCCAAGTAACAAAAAAACTTTGTATTATTAATATAATATTCTCAGTTTAGAAAAGTATAATGTGACCAAAATCATTTTCGTTTGTAATACTCCAAACATGATCAGAGATACGTTAGCAATTTTAAAGTGTACATGATGATGAAGAGACTGTGCATGAAAGACATTGCGTATTGAGAATGTATGTTGTCAGTCGGTTTTCCTTAGCATGAGGCAACGTTAATTTTCAAGAATAAGAAGGATAATAATAATGCACTGAATTGAAAGCATTAATGAAGTAATAGAATGTATGGGCTATTTCTGTTCACGTTTCGGTATAAATGTTCAATATGCATTTATTCTCAACAAAATTGAATTAATTCATTACCCGCGATTTCCCTACTTCGCGCACTTATAACGACATTCCAATAGTATGAAAGAAAAAAAAATTCTTAAGCAGTCTTGATTCAATCGCTGTAAGTTTATGGAATATTTTACCGCATTAGTTTTCAATTTCATGACAAAAAGCTATTAGGGAAATATGGCTTGCATATACATAGAATTCCGTTAAGTGAATGGGCTGCGTATCGAATTGATATGGCTATCAATCAAACTGATTAAACCATGAAAAAACATTTTTTCGATCCTCTTTGATTAATATTCGATTACTGACCAGCAAGCTAAGTGAAAATATATGTCCAAGAGCGAGCCGAAGCAAAATAGAAAAACAAATTAACAGGAATAAATAATGAAGATCAAAGAATGAAATTACTAAAACAAAACCCTCAGTGTTACATATCCAATAAAATACCTGTGCCTCCAGTGTTGAAATTCAATTATATCTAAAAGCATATCTCTCTTCAAATACACTGATTTTCTTTTTTTTTTCTTCATCCTCTCTAGCTCTCAGTTCTATCGCCTACTTTTATTAATATATCCATCTGTTGGCTTTCATACACTTATTTGTTTAGCTTTTTTTTCACCAATTCCTCTCAGCATTGTCTAATAATAATAATTAATTCCTCTCAAAACAACTATTTTTCTAATACGTTTTGACAATATAAATTATTTTACACACATGTACTCAGTTGTTTATAATTCGTTTTTAATTTATATACTGGGTGATCCATACGGATTTATACCAACTGTTCTTCTTTCAACGTAGATGATCATTGGCACTTAAGAGAACAATTGATAAACATGTTAACCCTGGGTTTTGTCTGGGCACTGGGCTTGTCTTTTACCCACAAATTATAGAGGTGAACTGTATATTTCGTAAAACGACTATTTGTTTTTGTAAACCCGAATAAGTGCCCAAGATATAGATAACCATTTGTATATGTTTTAAGAGGAATGGTCAGCCAGTGACTAAGAGAATGTGAAGTAGGCAGATATTTTATTTGGACACTATTTCTCCTCCTTTAATGCAGAGATTTTTAAACACTGGTAAGGTTGGACCACTAAAAATGAAGATAGTAGTTGCGAACATAATACATGATTTAACCACTACTTTCATCAGTAAACTCTTGCAAAATTGGCATGAAATGATATGTGACAAAACCTATTTTAAACATTTAAATTCTTCTTTATATATATATATATATATATATATATATATATATATATATATATATATTGCTTTATTTAAAATATGTTTTTTCGCTACACAGTTCTAACTATGTTTCAAAAATGGAAGCTAAAAGCTACGAATTTAATTTTGTAATTAAATTAAAGACATTAGTTCCATTTCATCCTTAAGCGAATTTTGGAGTAACTTTTAAAATTAGTGAGAATGCCAAATACTTGGATTTGGTTTATTAAAAAAAACAGTAGTTAATACTGTTATGATAATAATGTTTAATCACATATTTCTCTTGGGTCTAGAGAATATTTTTTACAAAATAGCTTCAAAATAGATTAATCGAATACTTACCATTTTTCTCAGTTATAAAAATGCCGATTCAAATATATTTTAGACTTTACAAATGCCCCATTGAAAAACAGACATTCCCTGTAATTTCTTTTCTTACTAAATAGAATGCACTTTCTGCACATTACATTTTAAAGATATATATATTTAGAGAGAGTGAAATATATATATATATATATATTTATATATATATATATATATATATATATATATTATTTAAAAGGTGCAATTATAATTTACAAATCCATGAATAATTCATACAAAAAGATAAATATAGAGGTTAATGATTTAAATGGCGAGAATACATCGTCGCAAGCAATATAAATAAGATACATCAACCCCGAACCTGTATATGAATGATATGATCCCTTTTTATAAATTCCAGTTGCATAAGGTCTTTTTAATTTTTTACAAGTTTTCGTCTGTTCCTACAGACATCGTCAGGTATGGTAGAATTTGTTCATGTTTTTACTTCTCAGTAATGAGAGGATAACGAAAATAGGGATGTAAACTGAAAAATGCTATGAGAAATGTGTTATTGTTTTGGAACGTGCAGTCGCAACGTTGAGTTTGAATTTAAATTTTTAGGTTGTGCGTTTTTGTACAAATATAGCAATAAGAGAATTCTTTTTTACTGGTAGATTTTCAGTGAATATGGCATGAAATATATTGTTCAATAATTACAGTAATGTCATACTTATTATACGAGAGTTGCACGTTGGATCAGTTATTTTAATTTCAATTAAAAGGTGCAATTATAATTTCCAAATTCATGAATCATTCATACAAAAAACAAATATAGATGTTAATGATTTAAATGACAAGAATACATCGTCGCAAACAATATAAATATTATACATCAACCCCGAACCTGTATATGAGTGATATGATCCCTGTTTATAAATTCCAGTTGCATAAGGTCTTTTTTTATTTTTTTACAAACTTTCGTCTGTTTCTACAGACACCATCAGGTATGGAAGTAGATTTTGTTCTTGTTTTTACTTCTCAGTAATAAGAGGACAACGAAAATAGAGATGTAATCCGAAAAAATGCTATGAGAAATGTGTTATTGTTTTGGAACATGCGATCGCAACGCTGAGTTTGAATTTAAATTTTAAGGTTGTGTGTTTTTGTACAAATATAGCAATAAGAGAAATATTTTTTACTGTTATATATAAATAAAAAGAAAGAACAGTAAGATATATAATCCGGTGTTCTTATAGATATTTTTATTTTTACAAGATAGCGCTGAATGTAAATTTACAGATCATTAATATTATAAATTGATTTATTTAAAATATATTATTTCGCTACACAATTCTAACCATGTTTCAAAAATGGAAGCTAAATGATGCGAATTTAATTGTAATTAAATTAACGACATTAGTTCCATTTCATCCTCAAGCGACTTTTGGAGTAACTTTTAAAATTACTGGGTTTTCAAGACACAGCTAAAATCATAATTCACGTTTCCAAGGTTACCCATAAATCTACTTCAACTGGACAAGGGGTCTGGGTGTTCATTATGTCTGTATTATTGTATCCGTTATTAGTTACGTTTTGGTAGGGGGTAGGGATGTATTTTTAAATGAAATCTGACATCCGTTGAATGCATGTCGTCTGGATGATTTTTTTTTTTAAATTTATTGTTAACGGCAAATTTCTTACGGCAATTTTTCTATTTGTATATTTAAAGATTTTTGAGGGTGTCTAGGTTAGAATACGTTTTATTTAACTACGATTTGAACTATTTTCATTTTTCATTTTTCATTTTTATTATACTATATATTTTAAGAAAAATTAAATGTATTAGAACCCCTTATAGTATGTAGAATTATTTTTACAGCAAGTAGGTTACAATTTTTTTTTATGTATTTAAATATTATTTAAGTAAAATTTATGACAATGACGGCAAAAATAGTTACTTAATTTCACTGATTTAGTAAACTTTTTTTTATATAAACCGAGTAATATATTATTTCTTATGTAAGTAAAAAGGACATGGGTCATTCAAAAGCTTACATCTTCTGGCATTTCATATTAATTTTATTTTACTGTAGGTGTTTTATTGGATTCTTTTAAGTGCGTGTAGTACTAAGTAAAAGAAGTTTAGGTTAGAATTCATTTTATTTAACTACAATTTTAATTACAAATTTAAATTATTTTCATTGTTAGTTTTAATAGACTATATTACTTTATAATAGCAGGAAATGTATTAGAATTACTTATAGTAAGTAAAATTAGTTTTCCATATCAAGTATATGTATATTACGAATTTTAAACCTTATATTTAAATATTATTTAAGTAATATTTATGGCACTTACTGCAAAAATGGCTACTTCATTTCTCTGATTTAGTAAACTTTATTTATTTATATATATTTTCTTTTTTTATATATATAAACTTAATAATATATAGTTTCATATGTATGTACAACGGAAACTGGGGACGGCAGAATATAATAAATTTACGGATTTTATATTACCAAAAAAGACAAGATACTTAAAATTCGACGAAGCAATTGATTTACTAAAAGAGCTCTTCAACCCCAGATTATCATTATTTCACAAAAGTTGGAAATTTCTTAATATTCAAAAAAGCGAGCAAGAAGACTACACGACTTTCGCGTCAATCGTAAATAAGACGTGTGAAGGTTTTCGCTTGTCCGAATTATCGTCGGACAATTTCAAGTGTCTAATATTCGTGCTAGGCTTAGTGTCTAAAAAAGATAGCGAAATGCTAAGACACATTTTAGCAAAGCTAGAAAATGAGCAAATCACGACACTACAAAAGCTAGCCGAGTGCTGTCAGCAATGCGTAAGCATTAAGCAAGATTCAGAGAAAATAGAAGAAACCGCTATCGCAAATGTGAAGGTTCCTTTCTCCATCGCCTGAACGGAAGTGGTATCCTGATACAAGAATGAACAGAGACTATAGAAAAAATAAAAAATCCCTCCGAGTGCATGTTACGGATGCGGCCAGTGGCAATGGTAAAATGACTGCCCATATAAAAATAAAGCTTGCAGAAATTGAAAGAAAGTAGGACATAAGATGTCCAAGTGTAGAAAATTAAGTAGAAGTCGAGTAAAAGTTACTAAGTCAGGTGAAGGTCAAGACCTGAATATTCGAAAATACCTACATGTAAAAATGTACACAAAGAAGTCCAACAAAATAGCCAGGACGGTAACTGGAAAAAAGATAAAATTTGAAGGTGAAATATGGGTGAATATAACCTTCAACAACAAGACTATAAAAATGAAATTTTTTTTAATGAAAACACGAACAATCTGTTTGGGACTGACGCAATCACTAAGTTCAATCTATGGGACGTGTCCATTAGTTCTTTTTGTAACACCATTAGTGAAAGCAAAGACAACATAAAAAAATTTACAAACAGAATTGAAAATAGCATTCCCCGAAGTTTTCGCTGAAGGACTTGGACGTTGCACGGACGCATCAGCAAAAATACAGCTGAAGAAAAATATTCAACCAATTTAAAAAAAAAGGCGTAGCATTCCTTTTGCCCCATTAGAAAAAATTGACCAAGAAGACGAACGACTAACGAGAATTGGTGTGATCTCGAAAACGGAATACAGTGACTGGGCAGCTCCGGCTGTCTACGTAATTTAAGTCGGGCGAAATTCGCGTCTGCGCCGATTTTTCAACCGGGTTAAACGCAATAGAAGATTATCAATATCCACTACTAAGTCCCGAAGAAGTGATCGCAAAGTTTAATGGTGGAAAAATCTTTTCGAAAATAGACCTTAGCGAGGCATAAAAATGAAGTAAAAATGGATAACGAAAGCGCAAAATTGTTATACATTAACACGCATAAAGGCTTGTTCAGATACGAACGTTTACCGTTCGGTGTGAAGACAGCACCCGCAATATTCCAGCGAATAATGGATACTATGTTATCCGGTTTAGACTACACGATAGCATATCTCGACGATATACTCATGAAAAGTGATTCGATGGATGAACACAAACACTATTTACGCAAAGTTTTCGAAAGGATAAGCTATGGGTTCAGAGTGAAAAAAACAAAAGCGATTTTCTCCTGGAGGAGATCAAGTATCTGGGACATATAGTAAATAAAGAAGGGAAAAAGCCAGATAAAAATCGAGCATCAGGAATAAAAGTTATGCCTGAGCCAAAGGATATTAAATCCCTACAATTTTTTTTTAGGCTTGGTGTCATATGACCAGGATTTTATCCCAGACCACCACATTCTACGAGCTCCCCTTAACGATCTACTAAAAAAAGAAAAACTTTGGATGTGGACAAAAGAATGCGAGCAAGCATTTAAAGATATAAAAGAAAAGTTGACATCAGATTTTTTTCTGGTACATTTTGATCCAAAAGTAGATATCATCGTGGCGAGCGATGCCAGTACACACGGAGTAGGTGCGTGCATATTGCACAAGTGGAAGGATGGTAAAGTTCGACCAATGGCTCATGCAAGCAGATCGCTACTACTTGCTGAGCAAAACTATTCACAAATCGAAAAAGAGGCATTGGCGATTATCTTCGCTGTAACAAAGTTCCATAGATACATACATGGACGGTATTTTACGCTGCAGACAGACCACAAGCCTCTGGTAACGATATTCGGTTCGAAGAAGTGTCTGCCAACATACACCGCAAGTAGATTGCTTAGGTGGGGAACAATTTTGCTAAATTATAACTTTAAAATACAATATTTTCCCCCCGAAAATTGGTCACGCAAACGGTCTATCAAGACTCATTCCGAAAGCATCAGAACCATTAGAGTATACGGTAATCGCATCCCTCAGAGCAGAGGACGAGGTTGCAGAAAATTTGGCGAACGCAATTCGGGAATTACCAGTTTCGCTTAAGGACATCAAAAAAGAGGCAGAAAAGGACACATATATTATGGAAATAAAAGACAAGACAGCTAAAGAAGACGAAAAAATTCAAGAGACATTCTCTCTGTGTGATAATGTGCTAATATACAGTGAAATGGTAGTAATCCCTAGTACACTCCAAAAAAGAATATTGAAAGATTTTCATGCTGGTCACCCGGGCATAAATAGAATGAAGAGCCTCGTGAGAGCATACGTCTACTGGCCAGGTATGGACAACGGCATCGCGTCTATGGTTGGCAGATGTAAAGGCTGCATTTTGGCATCAAAATCACCACCAATTCTACAGAATCATGGCCAAAAATCGACAGGCCATGGTCAAGGATTCATATTGATTTGCGGGTCCAATTGACGGGTGGCATTATTTGGCCGTAGTTGACAGCTTTAGTAAATGGTCCGAAGTTTTCCAAATGAAGAGGCCAACATCACAAAATACGATAAATAAATTGCATGAATTATTTATAAGGTTCGGAGATGGTAGATACTGTGTTTAGTGACAAGGGTACTCAATTCACGAGCAAAGAATTCTGCCAGAATTTTAAAGTGGATCGTGAGGGTTCCCCGTATCACCCACGCAGCAACGGACTAGCCGAAAGGTTTGTCGATACGCTGAAAAGGGCTCTTAGAAAAGCAACAGGTACCCCGACTAGAAAGGCGTTACAGCTATTCCTGCAAGTATACCGCATTACTCCGAATAAATCTGCCCCATCAAGTCTATCACCTGCGGAGCTAATGTTTGCAAGGAAGATCAGATTTGCATTTGATAAACTGATACCTAAAAATAAGATACACACACCAGTCGCAATGGTTCCTCCTTTGAATATTCCACACAAATGAAAAAATTTTTTTCAAGAATTATAAAAATAATACGACATCGTGGGAACCAGGAGTCATACAAAAGCGGATTGGGAATATGGTGTACATTGTAAAAGGGAAAAAAAAATTACCCATAAAAGGCACATCAACCAGCTAAAGAAAATGAGTACTGAAGAATCGGAAGAAATGAAAAAAGCAAAGAAGAAGACGAATTATACGAATTATATGACACATCTGATTTACAAGTACCACAGACAGAGCAACTACAGCGCAGATCTGTTAGAAAGCGAAAAGCGACGCAACAATTTATGATGGACACGAAAAGCAAAAAATATTGAAAAAAAATTTTTTTTTTCTTCACAATGAAAAAAACAATTTTAGGGTGGGGGGTATTGGGGCGCACCCACCTTCTCATCAGAATGGACTGATCTCTCTACTATTAATAGGACAGTTCTATAGAGTTCTGTCTCTATTTTTCCCTGCGTATGTGTTTGTCCTTATTTCCATACACGTACGCGGAAACAATCAATATCTCAACACTATATTACTTTATAATAGAAGGAAATGTATTAGAATTACTTATAGTAAGTAAAATTATTTTTTCACATCAAGTATATTACGATTTTTAAACTTTATCTTTAAATAATTTTTAAGTAATATTTATGGCACTTACTGCAAAAATGGCTAATTCATTTCTCTGATTTAGTAAAGTTTATTTATTTTTTTTAATATATTTTTTTACTAATTTTATCTATATCCGGTCCTGTAGGATTTATTATCCTTGTAATGAGATTAGCCTCAAAATCCGGTGTGTGGTCCTTTAAGGTTATATAGCTTTCCTTTTGATATAGTTGACCTACTCTATCACTGATCTTAATTTATCAGTGATTTCCTTACTGCTAGAATTGATATCCAGAACTATGTTGAGGTCATTTTTATTCGCTTTCTTGTAGTTCTTATGTAAGTAAAAATATACTTGAAAAGGTAAATATACAAATTAAAGACAAAATAAGCCTAAAACTTTGGATTAATACCAAGGAAGTGATAAACTGGTTTACAAACATGAAAGGAAAAATAATAGTTGTACACTAATGCAGTTTGATATTGATAATTATTACCAATCAATATCTCAAGTACTATTTATCAATGCGTTGCACTTTGCCACCCACTATACGGATATTACAGATGTAGAAAAGAACATTATTCTGTATGCGAAAAAATCGGTGCTTATACACAAAGTTGAGCAATGGATTAAGAATTCTTATGACCATTTTGACATCTCAATGGGATCACTAAACTCAGCTGAGTCTTCTGATCCCATTAGTCTTTTTATATTATACAAACTTACAGCGCACTATGATATTAATATAAATGACATTGGTTTGTACAGAGACGATGGACTTATGGTTATTTGAATCTCAACTAATTTCAAAATAGATAGAATTAGAAAGGTATTATTTAAAGAATTTAAAAGCATGGGCTTAAAAATTACGGTTAGCACTAAATTAAAAAAATGGACTTCCTAGATATAACATAAGATCTAAATAAAAATATATACACTAACACCAATCCTTTATATATACACCCTAAAGCAAATAAATATACCATTATCTATCAATAAACGAATTAGTACAAATTCAGCAAATGACAAGATTTTCGATGAGCATGTCAATTCCTATAACAAGGCTCTAAAGGAGAGTGGCTACAAAAGCCAAATTTCACTTATATAAAAAATGAAAATGGAAAGCATAGAAAAAACAGATGTAGAAAATTATTTGGTATACTCCCCCATACAACCAAATGGTAAAGAACAAATTAGGACATAAATTCCTCGCACTAATTGTCAAACATTTTCCTAGTGAAAGTACACTAAGTACTATTTTCAATAAAAACACACTAAAATTGAGTTACAGCTGTACAGAAAACTTAGAAAAATATTATTAAGAACCATAATGCTGATATCTTAAATAAACACTTATACCAAAACCAAAAAAAATTAGACAATGAAAAAATAAAGATAAAAACTGATGAAAATAAACAAAAACTATGTAACTGTAGAAACCCTCATAATTGCCCGCTACAAAATAAATGTCGCACTGAATCATTAGTATACCAATGCAATATCTCTTCGATTGAAAGTCCGGAAAACATAAAAATATATATAGGTTGCACTAGCCATGAGATCAAAAAAAGATTCAACCAACATCAAAGTTCATTTATGATAAATAAATATAAAAATCAAACATCTCTCTCAAAATACATCTGGCATCTGAAGGAATCAAACAAAATACCTACAGTAAAATTGAAGTTAATAAGAAAAGCTAGAATATGTAGGTCTTTAAACGACCCATGTCTTTGTGTATACATGAGAAACTATATATTACTAAGTTTATAAAAATTAAAAAATTACTGAAACAGAGAAAAGAAATAGCTATTTTATACCGTCATTGCCAACAATTTTCTTTAAAAATTTATAAATAAAAATAAATTTAATACGGTACGATCAGGTAATATACATACTTATATTTAACATGGAAAAATAAGTTTGTATACTGTAAGTAATTCTATTACATTTACTTGTTTTTTCTTATGAAAAAAAGAAAAAAAAGAAGTCTATTAAAATAACAGTGAAAATATTTTAAAGTTGTATTTAAAATTGTAGTTAAAACGAATTCTAAACTAAGCATCTTTTAAAATTGTAGTTAAAGAAAATGTATTCTAACCTAAACACCTCTCAAAAAGTACTACCGGCACTTAAATGAATCCAATAAAACACCTACTGAAAAATGAAATTTTAACGAAAAGCTAGATGATGTAGGCCATTGAATGTCTCATGTCCTTTGTACATACATATGAAACTATATATTACTAAGTTTATATATATATATAAAAAAAAAAATATATAAATAAATCAAGTTTACTAAATCAGAGAAATGAATTAGCCATTTTTGCAGTAAGTGCCATAAATATTACTTAAATAATATTTAAATATAAAGTTTAAAATTCGTAATATACATATACTTGATATGGAAAACTAATTTTACTTACTATAAGTAATTCTAATACATTTCCTTCTATTATAAAGTAATATAGTCTATTAAAACTAAAAATGAAAATAATTTAAATTTGTAATTAAAATTGTAGTTAAATAAAATGAATTCTAACCTAAACTTCTTTTACTTAGTACTACACGCACTTAAAAGAATCCAATAAAAGACCTACAGTAAAATAAAAAATTAATATGAAATGCCAGAAGATGTAAGCTTTTGAATGACCCATGTCCTTTGTACTTACATAAGAAATAATATATTACTCGGTTTATATATAAAAAAAAGTTTACTAAATCAGTGAAATTAAGTAACTATTTTTGCCGTCATTGTCATAAATTTTACTTAAATAATATTTAAATACATAAAAAAAATTGTAACCTAATATACATACTTATACTTGCTTTAAAAATAATTCTACATACTATAAGGGGTTCTAAGACATTTAATTGTTCTTAAAATATATAGTATAATAAAAATGAAAAATGAAAATATTTCAAATCGTAGTTAAATAAAACGTATTCTAACCTAAACACTCCCCAAAACCTTTAAATATACAAATAGAAAAAAAATGCCGTAAGAATTTTTGCCGTTAACAATAAATTTAAAAAAACATCCAGACGACATGCATTCATCGGATGTCAAATTTCATTGAAAAATACATCCCTACCCCTTACCAAAACGTAACTAATAACGGATACAATAATACAGACATAATGAACACCCAGACACCCCCTGTCCAGTTGAAGTAGATTTATGTGTAACCTTGGAAACGTGAATTATGATTTTAGCTGTGTCTTTAAAACCCAGTAATTTTAAAAGTTACTCCAAAATTCGCTTGAGGATGAAATGGAACTAATGTCGTTAATTTAATTACAAAATTAAATTCGTAGCTTTTAGCTTCCATTTTTGAAACATGCTTATGACTGTAGCGAAAAAAAAAATATTTTAAATAAATCAATTTATAACATTAATGCTCTGTAAATTTACATTGAGCACTATTTCGTAAAAATAAAAAATATCTATAAGAACACCGGAATATATATCTTACTGTTCTTTCTTTTTATTTATATATACCAGTAAAAAAGAATTCTCTTATTGCTATATTTGTACAAAAACGCACAACCTTAAAATTTAAATTCAAATTCAGCGTTGCGTCCGCATGTTCCAAAACAATAACACATTTCTCATAGCATTTTTTTCAGATTACATCTCTATTTTCGTTGTCCTCTTATTACTGAGAAGTAAAAACAAGAACAAAATCTACTTCCATACCTGATGATATCTGTAGGAACAGACGAAAAGTTGTAAAAAATTAAAAAGACCTTATGCAACTGGAATTTATAAAAAGGGATCATATCATTCATATACAGGTTCGGGGTTGATGTATCTTATTTATATTGTTTGCGACGATGTATTCTCGACATTTAAATCATTAACCTCTATATTTATCTTTTGAATGAATGATTCATGAATTTTAAATTATAATTATACCTTTTTAATAATTATATATATATATATATATATATATATATATATATATATATATATATATATATATATATATTTCACTCTCTCTTAATATACATATCTTTAAAATGTAATGTGCAGAAAGTGCATTTGATTTAGTAAAAAAAATAAATTACAGGGAATGGCTGTTTTTCAATGGGGGCATTTTGTAAATCTAAAATATATTTGAATCGGCATTTTTATATCTGAGAAAAATGGCAAATATTTGATTAAGCTATCTTGAAGCTCCTTTGTAAAAATATTCTCGAGACCCAAGAGAAATATGTGATTAAACGTTATTATCCTAACAGTATTAACTACTGTTTGTTTTTTTTTTTAATAAACCAAATCCATGTATTGGGCTTTCTCACTTATTGGATGAATCACTCGTTGAGAGACTTTGCCTACAGAACTTTAGCGGTACACACCACACTTGTCTAATTTTGATATGACGAGGCTATTTAACTCATAATTTGATCCTTAGAATACAGGGATGACTTTCTCCTTGAATGGCCAGTTGCCAGCTCATGCTATATAACACATGATCTTTGCTATTTTCCCATAGATAAACTGAGAATAGATATATTCATATTTTCGTAAGTGTATTTGCATGTAGGTAGATATAACAAACTGGACGGCTGCAACTCCGCTATGCGATTCTTCAGTATGAGCCCCTATCAAATATTCCACTGTGCCACCTTTTAATAATATCAATAAATATTTCCTTCATTACTTTTTATTTTATCTATTTCGGATAATTCCTTTTACGAAAAAATATTTTGCTTCTCCAAATGATGCGTATAGTATCTTTTAAATAACATCATGTTCACTGTTGCTTTAATTTGCATACCTACGAATATCTAACATTCCAAGAGGTTCTAAAATGTCTATATATAGTGAGTTGAAATCTGATTAACCCTTTGAGCCTTGACAACCGCTATACCTGTGGTAGAGAAATCGACGTAATGCCGAGCTACCGGTTGAAGAATACTAGAGAAAAAATGACAAAATGCCCAGCGAATGTTTGAAGGATGTACAAATACTTGTAACTATTTTTATAACTATCGTGAAACATTACATACCAATTATTTGCGAATTTTGATTCAGGAGTTCAGCTAGAAAGGTTAAAATTGTTCAGGAACGAAGGGTTCAAAGAGTTAAATAAACAAATATTCGCTTATTGATAAAGTGAATTGTTTCGTTGTGGATTTTACACTCAAATACTGAGTAAAATACAAAACTGAATAACTATATCTACGGTATATATATATATATATATATATATATATATATATATATATATATATATATATATATATTCCTGTAGCTGAAAAATAATTGAGAAATTTAGCTTCAATCTGGTGCAAAATGAATTAAGAAAATGAGAGCTAAATAAGAAAAAATGATTTAATTAGATTAATTCAGTCAACGACAAAAATAAATAAATTAAGAAATTATTGATTTTACATAACTTTCGTTCATGCATGTGTTCTTGTATTGTGTTTTTTACAAAATAATAATATTGTTTCAGAGATTCATCTTAAATAATATCCTTCTTTTTTGGGGCAATATTATTGTGGATTGCATTATGAAAAAGATTAACCATTCTCTCCCTATATAACATTTTCATGTTTATACACTCTTTTTATAGATACAAATATTTAAGTAAATGCTCTGTTTATAATAAACAGAATTAAACAAAATTTACCGGCCTGAATGTCCGAGAAATTTTTATAGAAAATATTCGTCATCCGACAGGATTCGAACCTGTATCCTATACGGAACCGTCATAAAGCCTGACGTTCGTTTTTACCGATTCGTTCACAGGTCGAATTTACTGCTTATAAACTTCAATCATCCATGAATCTCTCACGTATATCTGCTCATGGCGTATCAAATGTAAACAAATGACGTCACACATTAAGAAATGGACAAAGTCCGACAATTATTTTAAGACATTTTTTATGTTCATCATTCTTTTTATAGATAAAAATAGTTAAGTAAATGCTCTGTTTATAATAAACAGTATTGAACAACATTGACCGGCCTGAATGTCCGAGAAATTTTCATAGAAAATATTCGTCCACCGACTGGATTCGAACCTGTATCATATACGGAACCGTCATTTAGCTTAACGTGCCTTTAACTGATTTGGCTACAGAGGAGCGTTCGGTTAGCAAGGTCGAATTTACTGCATTTAATCTTCAATCATCCATGAATCTCTCACGTACATTTATATCTGCTCATGGCGTATCAAATGAAAACAAATAACGTCACACATTATGAAATTCCATGAACAAAATGATGTCTATTTCATATTAATCTTTTGACTATAACGAAGTTCGAAGAGATTAATTTTTAGAGTCGGAAGATTCTTTTTCAACGATACGAGGAATAAACAAAGAAATAGGACTTACTCTTTCGCGGAATGTTCTTGGGTTGCGGTATGCCCGTGGAAGTTACACTCTCTAAATAATCCAAATCTATGTTTATTCCTTCAACATTTGAATAAACTTTGAAAATAAATTGCAATTCCGATCTACGCCACGTGTCGCCGCTGTTAAAAGAAGACGCCAAATGTACGCATCCAATGCCATCTGCGTTAATATCTTATGAGTGATTTTCGACTGGGAAATTATTGTTATTATTCCTTGTTTTCTTATGGTTGCTAAATAGAAGTCGGAATTCTGTAACCTTTTCTTCGACATAGTTAACTTTTTGGTACTTGTGTTAGAAAATCAAATATACTAAATTTGAACTATCACAATTTAATACTAGCTGTTTGAAGACTACTTTAGTGCCGGTGGGGGAATCAAATTGCTATTAGAGATATGTCTACAGATTTGGCATCGCGGTTTATTGCAGTGCATATTCACTTCGTTAGATAATAAATGAAGTATATTAGATCTGGTTAAATCTGTGTAGATTAGCGTACTGGCGGTGAGTGTGCTTTCGTTGAATATTTTTTTCTCTGGACAAGTTTTAAATAGTGGACATCTTTTTTTAAGATACTGAAAAGCATGTCAATTTTGCAATTAAAATAGTAAATTGGGAATTCTGAAATTATTCGTTTTTGTTACGTAAGTTAGAAGTGTACTCCTATTTTGTTTGGATGTCTTCGTATGAGTTTTATAGTTTGAAGTGGGTAATTCCTGTTAAGAAAGTGATTGAATAATTGTCCTATGTTCATTTCGTAATCCCTATTCTGTGAACATGAGTAGCCATTGGTTGTAGATAATTGATACTTTTATGCTGGGAGGGTGGCAGCTATTGAAATTCAGGTAGGGTGTTTGGTGTATAGTGTAGTGGCGGTATCTATAGCTTAAAGGCATGCTATATTTATGGGTTAAATTACTCAATATCAGGAATTGGGAATATTAAAATATAAAAGTGACCATTAGTGTCAGACAAGACGAAAAATCATTACAAAAATTCATGCGGAAAAGTAACTCAAAGCAAATAACAATGAAGTTAAGAGGTTTTAGGAAAAGGTACCCAACAGCTGGGAAAATTACATCAACAATGAACCAAAAATATAGCAACTGAATTAAAAATTGTTGATTAGATTCAAAGTCCAAAAACGGCAAACATTCGTCACAGTTAAACACCAGAAGACTAATGATCAACACAAGCCATAATACCATTTAGTCGAAATATTAAAACTACTATATATATATATATATATATATATATATATATATATATATATATATATATATATATATATATTTCGAAGATCCTTTCCCAACATCTTCATGATGATTCTCGCCTCTCTAAGCTTCTAACTTTCTGTTCTGGAGTACCTCACAACTTTCTTATAAGATTTCGTTTTCAAGTCTTTTTCACTGCTCTTTGAAATGTCATAGCTGAAACTCGTCTCACATATGTCAAATGTCTTATGGGTTGAGATGGATAGTTTCTAATGGATTTTTTATCTCTCAGTTGATTTGATGATCCCTCTTCCAGTTGCGATTTCATGATCCAGTTTTTATCTATATTGTCCCCTCTTTTTTAAAAGTATGCACTCTTCTATTGTGGTTCTTGAAGGGATGGAAGCCAGACTAGGAATGTTGTATTCTTTCTCCATGGCAGTAAACATGGAACGACAAGCTTAAGACACACTATCGTCACAGCTACCTCCTTTCAACCCAATGGATATACTAACCCGGTTTGCCCAAACGCAAGCCATTTTCTGGGCAAGAAGCGTATCTTCGCAGAAGGCGAAATTCACCTAATTTATAAAGCTTCCAACTTCTGGAGATCTAAACCACGGTGAATGAAGAGAAATCATACGACACACTAAGAAATACAATATTAGACGTGAATGGCGGTTCCGACGAAAACAAAATTGTCAAATCTTTTTAGTAACGTCTTCATTAAAAATTTGGTACTAATGATAAAAATAGACAAAACCACTCGTACCACTTAAACAGGGAAACGCATATTCCGACCAGTACTGACAGCGAGAATGTCCGAATATTCGAGGAAAATTCGTCTATTTTACATTGATGGCTCGTGTTACGGATATGAATTTTTAGTCGACACATGCGCGCAAATTAACGTTATCCTTCTGACAATGAAGAATAACTTAATACCAGCGCTGTATAAACTCTAAGCAGCGAACGGTACAAAAATTAACAAATATGGTGGATAATCACTTACGATAAATTGTGGGGTACCGATAATTTTTTCTTGTATTTTTATACAAAGAGATGTGAAAACGCATATTCTAGGATCAGACATCTTGGCTAGTTTAAAACTATCAATATACATATTTACCAAGGCACTGATAGACAACAAAATCCTACTAAGATCCATGGAATAACTTCAACAGGTACTAACGGACGCCGAGATTTCTCGCTAATTCTTCGCATTTTATGAGGGATTACAACCCCATTAAAACATATTGACACAGTACAACAAACTACTAAACACCACATTCAAACGACAGGTCAACCAACCAATTATACCCCACGAAATACAAGTTGCCAAAGGAAGAATCTCAGCCCATGTTGCAGCTAGGAATAATTCGATCTTCCAAGAACCATTGGTCATCCGCATTGCACTTGGTACTGAAAACAGATTTTTCTGAAAAGAAATTCTTCTGCCTGGTGATTTCCGACGACTAAATGCATCAACAGTCCAAGATTGTTATCCTATCCTGCGTATACATAATTTCGCGATAGGAATGCAGGGTATGAAAGTTTCCACCAGACTTGACTTAATCAAGGCGTACTACCAAATCCCAGTCGGAGAAAGCGATATACCAGACTGCTATCACCAATTATTTCGGTTTATTCAAATTCAACAGAATGCCGTTTGATTTAAGAAAAACGACCCAGTCTTTTCAAAGGTTGATATACGAAGTATTAAGAAGTTTATCTTTCATTTTCGAATACAGTGTATTAATAGCAAGCAGAAATATCAACGAACATCATGGAACATCTCCAACTCATTTTTCATGTCTGCAGCGTTTTGGAAGGAGAACTTACATCAATATGTACGTTTGTAAAAAAAAAAAAAAAACAACAACCAAAAAATAAAAAATATAACTTTCATTCTTAGGATAGACAATAGATGAAACAGGAATGTCACCACTACCTGAGAAGATAGCTGTTATAAAAAAAAATTTAAACAAATTCCCGCAACCAGAAACAACTCGTCAGCATGTTTATTGGCATGAGAAATTACTTTCGAAGATTTTTGACACACTGTTTATAAAAGTTATCTACTTTACAGATGCATAAAGACCTCAGCAAAAGAATGTAAATGTTTTACTTCTTTAAAGCTCCTTTTTTAGATGCTTTTTACGAAACAAGGAAAGCCTTGGTGCACTTCGTAAAACCTTGGTGCACTTCCTAAAACCACGTGATGATGAAAACGCAGTGCTAACTTTAACAGCAGATGCCTCATCGAACGCTTTTCGTGCCGTGTTATGGCAAAATATTTATGAAGAAAACAAACTTATATCCTTCTTCTCTCTCATGCATAATTCCACATAGATGTAATGTAGCACATTTTCGAGAAAACTTCTCGCTGATTATTTTGCTATCCGGCATATCAGTTATATTTTACAAGGATGCAAATGCACAGTATTTACTGACAATATGTCACTTACTTATGCCTTCTACAGCAAGCCCGACAAATATTCGCTACGTGAGACAAGACATATGGAAAACATTTTGCAATTTACTTCAGACCTACAATATATAAAATGTGAAGAACATATTGTTGCAGATGCGCTGTCCCGTAACTCCATATCCTCAATAAATACGGAAAGTTTTAGCTCCAAGACTGTTGCCGAGGAACAAAGAAAAGACTGCACACCTTTGCAATCAAGGAAGATATTTCACCGAAACATGAAAGATAACCTATCCTTTTCAGACATTCTACTTTCTTTTGACTTGAAAAAAAATTACCCTCGACATTGTATAACCTAATCCTTACGTAGAAATTTGTAACCATCTTCCTGGTTTATCTCATCCTGGCAGATGAGCAACCACCAAAATGATAACATGTTCACTGATATAAAAGCATTTACGCAGCAGTGAAACTTACAAAATCGTCTATCGATAGATTCATTCATTTGCACATAGATATTGTGGTGCCCTTCCCAAAATCACATGGTTTCATTCATATTCTCACTATCGTGTAATGATTCAGGAGAACGCCTGTCGCCTTTCCTATTACAACCAACTCCGCAGGGACTATTGCAAAAGTTATGCTCGATAACTGGATTAGTACATTTTAAGTGCTATCTGTGATTACTACTGACAGAGTATCACAGTTTCAATCCATACTTTTCAATGAATTTATCAGCGTACCTGGAGTTAAACATATCCGAACTACCGGATACCATGCTTGTGTCAATGGATTTGTGGAAAGATTGCAAAGACATCTAATAACAGAATTAGCAACAAGGATTGACGCTTATAACTGAATGGATAACTTACCTATTCCTCTCCTATCAATACGAAATACCTTAAAATAAGACCTACACAGCACACCAGCAGACAACGTTTTTAGTTGGTCAATATTTTGAGGTAGTCATAATATCGACCACATCTACGGACTTTATCGATAAACTACGAGACGAAATGAATAAGATCATTTGCACTAACTAAATGAGTGACCAAACAATATTTTATGCTTACAGATCTGCATAACTGTGAGTATATTTTACTCAGGAAGGAGATGGTTAAGAAACCATTATTCCCAAATTATTTGGTAAAGTGTTGGAACGATATGAAAAATATTCTGCCATTTAAAAAGAAAAGAAAAGAAAGACATCGTATCAATTGATCGTTTAAAACTTGCTTACATGGAAAAAAACGTCACAAAAACATCTGACAAATCAAAGCAATCTAAAAAAGAACATGCCCTTAACTAAAGTTTCAATACCTCCAACAAGAACACAAAGGGGTTGCACTGTACATTGGACCTCACATATAGAGATATACATGACAAATCAGATTTTATAAGAGAATATTTCTTCAACGTGAGGTTAGTATTGCTGGATTAACACCCTTGATTAATAAAATTTAAATGCGGCGAGATTTTGGAATTGTCGACGTATCATATACAGGCTGCACGAGATTTAAAAGACTCAGTGTTTTTCACGTTGAATTTTCATAGCGAAAGTTTGGTTGGAAATTTTCACATTTATTTTCTTATTTATTCTTTTGTAAATGTCCTGGAAATGTAATCGTTAATGTTTCTTTGTTCAAATTCTACGTCTTATTAGTTCTGTTGATATATGCGTGTCTACTAAGATTGTTAGTGTGTCAAATGTATCTCATCAAAAGTATTCATACACGCTGCACTAATAAGTAATACCCTAAAACAGGTCCTCATAATTTAAATAAAGCAAAAGTAACATTGCGTACAAAAACTTAGCCGTGAGTCGAATGTGTAAATGCTTAGAAAAGATTACTATGTGGAAAAAATGATGCAAATACACTAATACATATAAAACGACGTTTGTCTTAATAAAACTATGCTGCGCACCTGTTTTCTTATCTGATAAGCGGACATGATTTTTTTTAAAAATTATTCTTAAGTAAGATATAATTTATAATTACTTTCTACACTTTTCCTTAGGTTTTGTCCGTGAATATACGATTGATATTTTGTAGATATTCAAATATTCAATATTTGTAAAAGATATTTCAAAACTCAACATTTAAAGAAGTAGTTTTTACAGTGAACGGGGATCAAGTGCCATCTATGTGATACGCTATATTATCAAATTAAATTTTACATTCTTTGGTATAATGTATGATGAGCTGTCAAAACATCGTACGTTTTACTACATTTTTTATTGCGTAGAACAATAAAATCTATTTTGAACTATATATTATTAGGATATCTAAAATAATTGTAATCACATAACCAAAGGTCAAATCAAATTGAGATATACAGAAATGTATCAAAATTATTTTCGGACATTTATTACATAAAAAAAATATGAAAATAAAAACGCTGAGCATTTGTTTACCTATTACTCACGTTAGGAAATAACACAAAATGATGGTGGCGCAAGTCTGAGAGGGAACGTGTGAACATGTATAATCAATGCAAGAGAAAAGTTCAGCAGAAACACCCACTCTGTGTTAAACACATAGTGATTAAATTGATGTGGCTTAGTTCAATTGAGTTTCGAGACCTACCACGGGAAAAAAATCGGGCAATCATGTTTGTTAAATTACTTTGAGTAAGTCTTCATTGCAAGATTAATTGATCATCACTTTTTCTTTACAATGTCTATCCTTATCTTCTGCCAAAATGCATTATATAGATGTATGGACGGATTGTTGTTTTGCTATCTCTCTTCGTAGTAGTAGTCGCAGTACAGTTCACCTTGTCCTGAATAACAACCGGGTTTACTAGGCATAGCTCCCTGTACTCTTGTCTTTTTTGTTTTCTCTTTAATGGTGATCCCGATCTATCTTCATTTCTTCTTCAAACTCGTCTGTCATTTCATTCTCACTTTCTTTCTTTTCCTGTTCTGTTCCACTTTTGTAACTTTCTGTTTCGTCTTTTACATGATCTTCCATTTCTACGTCATCCAGTTCGTTTCTGCTTCTGAAATGATCTACATGTGCCAGTATATGTCCCTTTTTTCTCAAGTATAGTCGTGTTGTGTCCTTTTTGTATCAGGAAATTTGCTTCTTCTGAATTAGCCTCTTTATTCTTTCTATGCAATAGCTTTTCTTTCGTTGCAAAGGGGATTGCTATGGGGATTCTAATTTTCTTCCTATTACTGCCGACTGTCCCACTTTTCTTTTCACATGTGGAACGGATCTGTAACTGAGGAGCATTTCTGGTAGATGCGCTTCAATGCTTTCATTAAGTGGTGAAAATTGCTTTTAATCCCATTTTTACCGTTTGTACCTTTCTGCAAAGTTATTACATTTTGGGTGATATGGTCGTCTCTTATATGGGATGCATCCAATATGTTTTAACCATGCACATAAGTTCTCATCGCAAAATTCGTGTGCATTATCGGTGACTATTTTCTGGGCTACTCCATTTCTTCAGAACATAGTTCTTACTACTAGCTTTCTTGTAGTGGCTATTCTGTCTTTTACTTCGACATCCTCTGGCCACCCTGATTATGAGTCTACTAATACTAAGAACAATCCCCTATCTTTGGTATGTGCCTGATCCATGTGGACCCTAAACCATGTCACTGCTCCCTTGGGCAAATTTTGTGGGGTTTTATTGAAGCCTTTTTTTTATTTCCACACATTTTGGGTATCTGTTAACGTTTTCATCTACATCTATTGAATAACCTGGCCACCAGGCTTTTGACTTTAGTCTTCTTTGTGTTGCTGTTAGGTCACAATGCACATAATCATATACTCCTTTTAATATGTCCCTTCTCAGAATTTGTGGAGCTACAATTATATACCCATTGCATATTATGGCATTTTCTACGGTTATTTTGTGCTTTTTTTCTTTAAAGGGTCGCTCTGCCATCGAACAATTGCACCAGAAATATATATATTTTTTTTTAATCTCTCTACTTTTCTGCTCAGTATTGGGTCCAGATTTGTTTCTATTTTGATTCTATTTAGAGAAAGAACGTTCGTTTCTACCCGGTCAGCTATTTTATCTTCAGTATTTTCCTGCTTTCTTCTGTTTCATTCTCGAACGGTAATTTTGATAAAGCATCTATGTTAGGGATAGTGTTCCCTTTTACGTATAATATGTCAAAAACGAATGCCATGATTTTTCTTTCCCATCTTAAAATTCTTGACGATGTGACTTGTGGCAATTCTTAATTCTTTTATCGGGTTAAATATGAATTGTAATGGTTTGTGGCCCGATTTTAATAAGATTTTTTCCGATCAAAAAATTTCTAGCCCTTTCCATGCTCCATACTGTCACTAGTGCTTCTTTTTCAATATTCTGGTTGTTGGTTTCTGCTGACGTTAACCTTCTTGATGTGTACATGACTGGATGTTCTTCTTGTGATAGAATATCGGCAATTGCCTTTTCACTCCCGTCTGTGGTTAACGTTACTTATTTTCGTGGATGAAAAACTTTTATTATTGGTTCATTCCTCAGTATTTTCTTTAGTTTTTCAAAAGCGATTGTTTGCTTTTGTGTCCACTTAAATTCATTGATTTTTTTTGTTTTTTTTTTGTGTGTAATTTTGCAAATACCTGCATTATGTCGCTGTATCTTGGTGTGTATTTATTATTAAAATATATTGACCCCCAAAATGATTCTAATTCTTTCTTATTTTTTTGAGTAGCTATTTCTGTTATTATCTTTCTTAATCACTCGATATGCCTTCATTTGATATTCTAAATATGATATCCTTTTTACAAAATTACACTTGATTACAGCCATGTCTCCCTTTATTAATCTCACGAAAATTTGCTCTGTATTATATTTTAATTCTGGGCTCTACACATATATCATCCTGGTATATATATATATATATATATATATATATATATATATATATATATATATATATATATATATATATATATATTTTCTAATGAGATTCTCAGTTGCTTTTTGAAAAATATGACTCGAAGTCTTTACCTTAAATTGTAGACGTTCATTTAATAAGCGTATAGTTGTGTTTATCATGGCGATTTACTTGAATTTCTCGTCAAATTCTATTTGGTTGTATGCTGCCTTGAGATCAATTTTTGCAAAGTGTTCCATTTTTGCTAACTCATGGCTCGCAATTTCAATATCCGTTAAAGAAAAAGAGTCTTAATATAGCTGATGATTTAACCATCCCCCCGCCCACCATCTTGTAATCAACACAAATACTTAAATCTCCGCCAGGTTTCTTAATCGCTATTATCGGTGACGCCCTATTTCTACCATCCTGAATTACTCATTCTAGTATGCCTTGTTGTATCATTTTGTTTAATTTGGCCACTACCAAATGTACGATATGGATTGGAAATTTTCTTGACTCTATACATATTGGGAGACAATTTTCTTTTAGTCGAATATTTGATTTATAGACTTTCAGAAATCCTATTTCATTTTCTTCTGCTTCCGTGGAATTCAT
This sequence comes from Acanthosepion pharaonis, assembly GCA_903632075.3. NCBI lineage: Eukaryota > Metazoa > Mollusca > Cephalopoda > Sepiida > Sepiidae > Acanthosepion > Acanthosepion pharaonis. Next base: position 185,274 of record CAHIKZ030000410.1, read on the forward strand.
TAGTCTCGTTCTATCTACTCTTAATACATCAATTACTAGGAATTTGTGATCTTTTTTGCATTCTACAACTGTAATGGGAATTATTTCAAAACGCTTGTCGTTTCAAATATACCTTGAAATGTATACATTATTTTTACAGTTGTTACATCAAATTTCCTTAACATAGATACTGCTTTTTTTAGGTCTTCCTAATTTCATGCCCATTTTTTTCCAACCTGACTTTACTGCCTGTATCAATTTGCATATTAAACATTTTGTCAATGCTTATTTTTATTTATCCGTTGTAAATATTTCAACTTCTTCTTCGGCGGGATGTTGTACCTTTTGTACTCTTTCTATTTTCTTTTCATATTCGCATACGTTCTGAAAGTGATCTCCTTTTTGCAATTTGAGAATATTTCTCCTAGAGCTAAACATTTGTACTTGCTTCTCACGTGATTTTTTCCACAATATCTAAATTTAGTTATGGATCTGGTCGTGCTCCTTCTGTACATCTCGAATTATTATTTTAATTGATTAAATTATCTCATCAACTCTAACTGTTGTAAAAACTCGACCCTAAATTCCAAACTCATGCTATGTCACTGTAGACATTCTAGTATTTTAGGTTGTTGGTTAGGTCTTACAAGCCTTCAAAGATTCTGACAAGGAATAATTTATCTTCTATAGACATTTCCCTTGCTCCCAAATTTTCAAATACACAATACATGGCTCTTTCATTCAATCTATGTAAATATTGTAGAATCGACTCATTGGTTGCTTGTCGTGTCTCTAAATATTTGGTCCTAGGTTTTTCTCATAATTGTAATAATTTCTTCCAATGTCATTTCTTCTAATTCGCTCGGGGAACAGCAAGAAATAAATCTGTTATTTCGTTTACTTCTCTCTCGGTCTTTTTGTCTCTTAATGTTTCATTACGGAAACTCCATTAAAATTTCTTATCCGTGTTTCTATGTGTCCGGGTCGTCCAACGAATTTAACGATCCTATCCGCAACGGTATTGTGATGTTTTGCATTTCATTTCTGCGTAGGAATATTCATAGTGTCCCGAATAGGAACCGGGTCTTCAAGGCAAAGAACTCTCGTATTCGCCATTTCTTCTCTAGTTATGCTTCTTCATCTAATTTGCATACGATACTACATGGATATAAGTATATTGTGAGCAAAAGTGACACAATATTTTCCGGTTTCTTTTTGTAAGACTCCTAAATTTCCAAAGGTAAATGTTGACTTACATTTGATTTCCATTGGAAATGTAGCATTACGCCGTGGTCCAAGATTCCCATATTCTGGTGTCATATTGGTAGTAAATATTTTCAGAATTCCCTCGAGATATACGTCGGTCAAAGAACAACGTTGTTTCTGATATTTATGTTCATGAGAGCAGATACATGTTCACAAATGTAGGGGCGTCCGAAAGTACTGAGCATATTCATAGCAAGTTGGATGATATTTTCATATTGATCCTAGTTCAAATGTCGGTTACGGCTTTTAGTTTGCTTTCTCTAGGATTGGCAATCTAAATAGAATAAATTCATCTGTCAATTCATGTGTGTTGATTCCAACTCCATATGTTTTCTTTTGGAAATATTCCATGCACAGTTTTGAAATTGACACGTTTGAAAGTGACATGTCTCACCTTTCGCAAACAGCCCAATTTTAAAAGATTTATTGCTGTTTCTACTTGGTATATAAAATGATATTTTCATTGAAACTGCACATGAAAACTATTTAAAAGAATTGCAATACCACGCAGTATGAAGAGATCATAATCCCAGACCGCATATGTAAGCTGTTTCAACATTCTCGGTTAATTTTTCTAAAAAGTGAGATCATCTCTTTTGATTTTACAAAAAAGCTGTTTAGTCATCTTAATTATGTGTTGTATACGAAGCTTTAAATAGGCGGGTTAAGCTACCAAGAACAAAGTTTACAATTGAAAATGGAACATAAAATACAATTGAATTGTATAAATTCTTCACGCAAAACATGCTGACTTATGATTCAGTGTGTAGAGTATATTCGACTCTCAGTTAATTCCTGTATTAGAGAAAAACTTCCAATATATTCTAAACTTAGGGGTGCTTCGTGAAGACCTGTAGGATTAAGTAGATTATGTTTCCATTTCAAATTAATTTAATTCCACAAGCAATTTGAAAGAACATTGAAAGCTGGCAGGTAAATACTCTTAGAACTACAATGGGGACCTAGTACCCGTTCAGAAAGAGTCATTACATTCGAAAGAACTAAAATAGCAAAGTTGAAAATAATATCTTTCAATAGAACTTTTGAGGAGATTTATTTCTTTAGGCTGATTTTTAGCAAATGTGCGTTTTGAATGTATTTTTCAGTTTACATTTGTGATGAAATGTAAAAAACAGAGTCTTACATTTTGACAATGTCAGGTAAAACATTTCCTGAATTTTAATATTTCACTCTACATTCAAAACCGCAAGAATAAAATTACTTATTTCCCTAGAGAGGAGGGTTAATGAAAATAGATACAGAAAAAAAAATTATAGATAATAGACAAAAAAAAAACAACAAAAAAAGAAAAAAACAAATGATGAATCATCTCATGAGACTTACTGAAAAATATTACGACTTTCGCTCAATATACATTTTTTTCCAATATTATTCTACAAATTATCGATATTTTGTTTATCTTAGAATAACTGCCGGCATTACTGTAAGATTATTTCAATGATTACGTTTCTTTCTTTCTTTCTTTCTTTCTTTCTTTCTATCAGCAGAAGAGGAAATATAAGAGAAAGACTGAATGATAAATACGGCATTGCTACAGCTAAGCATGGTGGTGTTTCTGTTATGATCAGGGAATGTTTTGGGGATTTAATTCAGATCAAGGTTATCATGAACAAAGAACAATATCAGTCGATTTTGCAAAGAGACGCTATACCATCTTTTTTAGGCATGATTGGATGACAATCAACTTTTAACAAGACAACGATCAAAACACTTTTCTAAATTATGCTCAAATTTCATCGAATCAATGAAAAGGAACAAAATTTTGGAAATTATGACATGGTCGCCTTATTCTTATGACCTCTCTCACATTGAATTCGCCTGGAATGTATTGGATAGGAGACTTCGAAGGTAATACCAAAAGACTGAAATTGAGCTTCAGTGCTAGAAGAATTATAGGAAGTTCTACCATTTATTATTTTTTACCGAAAAGCGTTAGATAGAATGTCAAGCAATTGTAAAGTGGTAATTGACACGTGTGCTTAATCTGTTATCGAAGACAAATTATGACAATACTTTGTAGTCAAGTGGTTATTTTTTTATCAAAATAAAAGTAAATATTATGTACTTATTGTAATATCATTTACACAACATCCAGCCAACTTCAGAATCTCCTGCAGCTCTTCTGGACGGTCTCTATGTCGATGTAGATGAATTTTATTATAATCCTTACATTCAGTTTATCTTTGGTATTACAAGAAGTTTTGTTTTTCTCTCGCTCAACTTCGCCACACATAATACACAAGGTGTTACAGTCTCTAGGGTAACGTGGCCAGATGTAAGTGGCTGTGTGTTTGTAGAAATTGTCTGACAGCCATGACTCGTTCTCCTCCATGTATGGCATGGCGCTGAGTCCTTTTGTATTTATATACATACACATTATACACACATATATATTAAGAGAGAGGGAGGGAGAGAGAGAGAGAGAGAGAAAGAGAAAGAGAGACATAGATAGATAGCGTTTAAGCATTTATGGATTAAATAGCGTATCACCGCTGGGTGTTAAGTGTACACTTTTATATTTACATACGCTCTATTCAAAATATTGAGTAATTTAACCCATAAATATATCGTACCTTAAAACAATATTGTTTTCAAATACAGTGCCCGATGTAAAATAAGAGAACTATATTTCATAAAAAAAATAAATATATCATCTATTCTAAAGAAATTTCCTCCATGGTACCTCAAGAGCATTAAGTATAGGACAAGTGTGGAAGGTAGGTCTCATCAGCTTTCTAATGAAATAGCTGGATTTAACCGTAAGTTATGTAATTATATTTTATCTTATGGCACTTATCGCCTGTAAATCCCTCTTCCCGTTCGCTTTACCTTCTAAACCAGGAACATCGATAGTTAAAATACAATATCGTTCGCCATCTTCTATTTTTCTGATCCCTGCCTCTTCTAAATCAACATTGTGTTAACCAGATATTTTTTATATGAGTGTGTCCATTACGAATCCCGTTTCGCCGGATGGATTGGACGGAAGAATAAATTACACCTGGGTGGACTTTTTTTCTTGAAAGGCCTCGTTTCTCTTACAATCTGCAGAAGGGTGAATACTCTGCCCTACAATGAGTGCTTGCTGTTTTTTCGTTCTTTTTGTGTTTCTTTTTCTTTTCTTTCTGCTGGCATTACAGACATTTTTCATCTTTCCAAATTAAAGAGATGTAAATCTACAAGATTCTAAATCATCTCGAAAGGAGATTGCCACTTTTGTATTATGTTGATAAAATATACTAAATTATTCTTTCACCCCAAACGAAGTAAGCCCCTTCGGTTTTATGAACAGTTCTGCCCAGATGGCGCATTTATCCACCTGGAGATATGTATTATCGTTACCTGATAATTCTTTGTAAATGTATGTTTTCTAGATAAAAAATATAGTATATTGGAGGCTTGTAATAGAAACATACTCTCATATTTGAGTGATTCGATCATTTTCTTTTAATACTTAAAAAAAAATTGTTGGATTATCTTTCGTTCATGGAAGCTGGAACTGTTGAATGTTGTTTTTTTTTTATAGCAATGAGACAAACGCGTAGTCATAATCCTTTTACAAATCTGGATAAGACATCTTTATTGAATGAAATATTTCCAACTTTTAGACGAATACAAAATTTCATTTTTATCTCAGGGATTTACTCAAAACACTTTCAGCCTGACATGCATCTGTTATCAAGACGAGATATGAAGGCGTCATAGAAGTTCAGTGACAGGTTTACAAGGACTTTATGTTTACTCATTCCTCGCAATCATAGTGAACGTACTTTTGTTTCTTGTTGGCACATCTTTTGGCTTGCATTAATGAGTATCATTTTAATTGTTCATGATACTGACTGGCTGTGAAAATTCACCGAATCAAAAAGATTAGTCTAGGAAAATAACTTCATACTTCACGTTAGATAAAGTAACCATAACTACAGAAGATCTGTCCTTGACACTGAAGATTAAGTAATCACGAAAAATACATGCTTCCTGTGCCATAAATCATGTTAACAGTTAAGAATTTTAGAAACACATCCTTCTGCTATTTTTTCATTTCGCATATATTTTGTCATTTGAAAACAGACACGCACACACAGACAAACACACATAAACATATATATATATATATATATATATATATATATATATATATATATAGTCAACGAATTTATTTGTTCACCCATGAAATTTGAATATTTTTATCCACTTGTCAGAAACTAATGCACGTCTGATGCCAGGTATTTTTTATGTTAATAAACGCCCAAAAAGGAATATAAAACACAATTTTCAGAACAATGTTTTAAACACAACCATTTTGACAGCCGATGTACACAATATAGGAAAAGACAAAATTAGTTGTTCACCATGAAAAATAGAAAAAATTTAATTGGAAGATGGAAGCTGTTAATTCGAAACGCAGAGGGAAGCTGAGAGCAGGTGTGTTCTTGCCCCAGGATAAAACTCGACTTCACACTGCTCAGGTCGATTTGCTAGCCCAATCCCCTTATTCACCCGATTTAGCTCCATCTGACGTTTTGCTTTTTCCTGAACTCATTTTCACAACGTGGTCGCTATTTTGGAAATAATGATGATATCACATATGCTGTAAAGGTGTTTTGAAGGATCAGGACGCCACCTTCTTCTGTGATGGGATTGCAGTGATTAAGCATCGTTGGATCACGTGCATTGATGCCGGGCTGGTGAGCTGCTATATTGCGAGATAAAGAAAAACTCTGTTGTTTCTCCAATTCCTCCTACGTGGTGTATATAATTTTTGCGACCCTTGTATGGATTTTGGTATTTGGTAAATTTTTGCATTAAATCACCAAGAAAATATATGAGGACTTTTCATTCTGCATGTATATTTTGTTTAAATAACTGAAAAAAAGCAGTGCAATTTTGAGTAAATTATTTATATGTTATTTGGGATTAACTGCATTACTTATTGTTTAGGTGGCGCTTCCGTTTTTATCTGTACAGATTATATGTCGATGACATAAAAGTTTGTCCGATTGTCCTCTGCATGTTTATTTTTATATACATATTTTTTTGGTACTAAAATGTCTAAAGATTTATTATTAAATGTAATCCACGTTTTTCATGAGGGCGGGGAACACTCGTTTAAATTTACAGTGATAATACAACATCAGATGTTGATTCTGGAATTAAAATCTTCGTGAGAGTATCATTGAAGAAAAAGCACAAAAGTATGTTGAATATATATTATAAAACTGACATTTGTAATATTAAATCTAATACAAATTTTCTAGAGGATAAATGCAAAAATAAAAAAAAACATATTAATAATATTTGTTCCCTTATAAACAGGTATATAATATAGAATTTAATATAATTTCTCGAGATTCTGTAAAAGATTTATATGAACTAAAAAGATTAATGTAAAGTATAAATATATATTATGGAACACACAGGGTGATCAAAAACACTATTTAGTATAAATGTTCGTCAAACCGACACTATCCTCATTACTAAGGCAAAGAGCTGAGAGAGATAGATACAAAATGCAGAAATAGGATTTATGTCAGTTAACATACTAGCACGATATCAGAAATTGTTTCTTCCTTTAGAATTGTCAACACACACAAACATATATATATATATATATATATATATATATATATATATATATATATATATATATATATATATATATATATATATATATGGTGTCAAAACTACGCAGAAGCTACCTTCGGATGGATTGTGTCTTATTTTATTTCTACTTCCACTTGAATTAATAATACGTGCGATAAATATCTGGCCTTTTTCTTAACGTTACATTTACGTAAATCATTGTTATTACAAAATCTGCTTGTTTCATATATTTCGAGTAGAAATGTTGTAGCCAGTCTCAGAAATCGGTAATACCTCTTAGATTTTCTTGAAAATCATGTTATATACATATGTAAAAAAACATCACCAGTTACTCGACATTCGTTATATATTGTTCAAAAAATGCTAAATGCATCAAATACAAGTATATTAGATAATCTAATTTAGTATAAAATAGGCTGGTTTAAAAGTAGGTTAACACATGGCTAAAAAATATAAATATTAAACTATTGACTAAAGTAATGTACTTAGGTAGCCTCAGCCGTCAACTCTTGTATATGGATATAATGCATGTATCCAAATTCGTTCAGAAAGTTTTAAAATGTTAGCAATATGCAACAAATTTTTCCGATCAATAAGTAAAAAAAGTCTTGTAGCGATTGAAGCATATAGGTTTTAGCGTGGACCTCACTAACTCGAACCAAAAGGACCCACATTAAAAGAACCGTACCAAATATAAGGAACCATATACATTTTAAAAAAATCATTTCACCCCCAAGCAATACGATAAAAGCCACTGGTTACTGAGTGATATATATATATATATATATATATATATATATATATATAGTATGTAGTGCAGTTCAGTTTTCATTACATGAATCATTCATACAAAAAACAGATATAGAAGTTAATGATTTAAATGACGAGAATACATCTTCGCATACAAATTTAATGAAGTACACTAAACCCGATCCTGTAGTTGAATGTTATGATCCCTGTTTATAAATTCCAGTTGCATAATGTATTTTTTGTTTTTTTACAAGCTTTCGTCTGTTCATACAGACATCTTCAGGTATGGAAATAGATTTGTTTTTGTTTTTTATTTCTCGGTAATAACAGGACAGCGAAGATATAGATGTAATCCGAAAAATGTTTTTAGCAATAGTCTACTGCCAACTGCAATAAATTTTTTGGGAGCGTGCGGTCGTAACGCCGAGGTTGAATTGTTAAATTTAAGATTGTGTTTTTTGTACTAATAATTCAGTCAATGTGGCATGAACTACATTGTTCAATAAATACAGGAATGTCACAGTTATTATCCGAAAGTTGCACGTCGGATCAGTTATTTTAATATCAAGTATGTGCTGCATTTCAATTTACATTATATGAATCATTCATACAAAAAACAGATATAAAAGTTAATGATTTAAATGGCGAGAATACATCTCCGCAAACAAATTTAATGAAATACATTAACCCGAACCTGGTTATGGATGTTATGATCCCTGTTTATAAATTCCAGTTGCATAAGATCTTTTTGTTTTTTATAAGCTTTCGTCTGTTCAAACAGACATCTTCAGGTATGGAAATAGATTTGTTTTTGTTTTTAACTTCTTGGTAATAACAGGACAACGAAAATATTGATGTAATCCGAAAAATGTTTTTAGAAATGTGCTACTGCCAAATGCAAGAAATGTTATTGGAGCGTGCGGTCGCAACAATGAGGTTGAATCTTTAAATTTAAGGTTCTGCGTTTTTGTACTAATATGATAATAGGAGAATTCTTATGTACTGTTAGGTTTTTCAGTCAATCTTAAATAAACGCACAATCTTAAAATTAAAAATTCAACCTCACCGTTTTGCGATCACACGGTCTAAAAAATGTTCTACTTGAAATAAAAGATGAACACAGTTAAGTAGTTTGATTTATTTCATTCACTGGAATTGCGAAAATTATTATCCTGTAAAATTGTTTAATAGAAAGATTTTCTTAATTTATATAAAATTATATATAAATTATAATACCACTGGCATCTCGTTCAGTGAATCTTCCCATATAGTGTTACCTTCATATTTGAAAGTGTGAAACATGATATTTTTTTGTAAGTTATTATTTAGTTTTCGATATAGGAGATCAATCGAAAGAGCGAGAAAAGTGCAGTTCTTAGGAAAGTGAAGTATTTCTATATTATGGTTATCCCTGTCTATATTCTTTTTTATGTTGGTCTCATCATCTCGGAAGATTTAGAAATATATTTTCTGTAAATAATGTCAAAGCCGATTGTCTGAGTCAGTGATTATCGGTAAATTAAAACATTTTCGTCCCTAAATAACTTTACGCGCAAAATGAAAGGTCGCCAGCATCTCACTAATCTATAACTATTTCCATGGCATTTCTCCTGATGAGCTATATTCCTTGATTAGCCATTTCAAACAGAACCAACCATACCACATACACAAGGATGAACCAACCGCATTCCCATCCTATTAAGCTGTAAGTTCTATTACGAAAATTTCCTAAAAAATGCCGCTTTGTGGAACAGATTCGCGACAAGCTGTTTTCGCAATCATTCCAATCTCGACTTCTTCAAGTCTATATTTTAACTGTTACGATTCCTACATAACCACTTCAACTATAGTTTTTGCCTTTTATAACGCTCAGACGGCCCTACACACTAATCCTCTACGGTGAGGAGTTCTTGTGCCTTGCATTCAGTAAAGATTAGTATTAAAAATAAAGGGTCATTGATATAGCGAAGGGCACCTTCCAAAAGCTAAGCAAAATATACGAAAAAAATCGTATTGAACTGTTAATTTCATATTACACTGGATGTGAGAAAAATGTACTCACAGATGAAGAGCAGACTTGAAGCAACGGGAATGTAGTTCTACAGAAAGTTGCTAAGGATACAAGGGACCGAATATTTGCGCAGAAAACAGTTTTAAAGTAAATGGAAACAAAAATGTCACGTTATACCTAAGATCAAATAGAGGTAGTTGAAATTTCTAGTGTAGATGAGGAAAGAGGGCTAGAAGAATTGGATAGTCACAGGTCAGTATATTATAAAATGTCTTCTCTGTTTAGTTTAGTAACAGAATTGCTTTTTGAACATTTCTATTGATATTTAAGTTGAAATTATTTTCAGAAAAATGCTAAATAAAACAATATTTGTCTTATTACAGATAACGTTTTGGGTGTTTTTTTATTCATACGGACGCATTTTTAATCATTTTGTAAAATAGGCATATATTTCAGCGATAATTACTTCGGTAATTATACTCTAATCATCACATACACTCGAACTTTGATCATGAAACGAGAAACAGAATTACTGTAATGAGAAATCAAGCCTAGATTGTGGGAAATATATTGAATATTTTAAAACATGTATGGGTTTCTTTTATTTTCAGTTTGATATTTCCAGTTTTACTTGAGAGATAATGCTGTTATTAAAATACACAACAACTGTAAATTTTACAACCACGTACATTTGGAAAACACATTCACAAACGAGTTGATAATCTATAGCTACATCGGTAATAATTTTTCTCTGCATATCTACCTATCTCTTTTTCTTCTCTCACCCCTCTCTCTCTCGTTATATATATATATATATATATATATATATATATATATATATATATATATATATATATATATATATATCTGTGTGTGTGTGTGCGTGAGTGTGTGTGTGCGTTATTGTGTGTATTGTTTGTAAGCGACATTATCTGTTCATGCATATGTTTTAAGTTTGAAGCATCGTTTCCTTTGCCAGATATTTTTATAAAATATTTGCTTGTTCAAGTAGGTTTCTAGACTGATTGATATCTTCGAGTAAACTGCAAAAAATATTTACCTGGCCTGATTTTTAAAACCATTTGGTTTTTAATTCTCTCCTAAATATCTGCGTTTTATATGCTACTCGAGCTGATAGATGACGTGACTGACACAGCGATATAACCTGTCTCATTTTTCAAATAAAGTGTCCTCTATTGTTTTCGTTACTTCTATTTTATACCTTTCTTTTTTGCCTTTTCTTTTTTTTCTTCTTCAATGGGACAGAACTGATATCTCCAAGCTTTTTTTCATTCTATGTCTGATCTTCTTTTACTCCATGTTTGGCCGTTCGATCATTTTCTTCTTTTACAGTTTATGATTCTTATTTTTCCATGTTGGTGTTTCTTTTATTACTTTTTCATATCTTCCATTTACTTTTCTAATTTTTTGTTACGCTCTAACTTTTTTCAGCCATCAATTATATATATATATATATATATATATATATATATTCTTTCTGCCTTCTCATCATTATTTACACCGTTATTTGTGTTGTCTCTAAACTTTTATTCGTTCTTTACTAACAATGACTTCATTTTGGGTCTGACTTAAAAAGATGATGTTTTGAAAACATTTGACAATGGATTTGAATGTCAATATTTTATTTTAAGTCAATTTATCTCAAGAAACGCGATAATACCAGTAAGAATCAAAAGGTTTCTTCGAGTGAAAGAGAATGAGAATACTTTAGTAAGGGCAATAAAAGAATGAGGAATGTCAGAAGATGGCGATTAGCGCTGTATTTAAAATGTTAAAGACCCTAGATAGCATAGAAACAAGAAACTGAACGGAGTTAAACATGGTTAGAAGAGAGAGTCAATAAACTATTAGAATGTATTTGTTGTTAAATCTATGTATTTCAACTGTAAAACAATGATACTTATTTGCCAGTCTATTTGTACGCTTAAATTCATGCAGCCGATGGACCGGGATAAACGCTCAATTTAATAATTATCTTATCATGAAAATATGTATAGACAATACAAAGAGAAGCCCTGTCAGGCAGGTGAAAAAATGACTGAAGACGACATACCAGGTCAAGACCGATAATACTTCTTTGAATTTTGTTGCGAATCACAAGATATATAGAATGAGTACCTGATCAGATATAGCACCAATATTTAATCCAAACGAAATGCAGATTTATAAATATGCAAGTTGGATTTTGGTGAGAGAAATTCTCTGGTACGTCACTGTTAACCAACTATTCTAGCAGCAGATATCGCAATTTTTAAATATAATCGCACCACTTCATGTCAATTGAAACCTTAAACCATAGACTGCGCAAAGTATTGCTCTACTGGAGGTTATCATCGGCAATGCTATGTAGATATGGAATCAAAAACATATTTTTCTCATTTATTTTGAAAATGTGAATATAACTCGCCAAGCCTTATTTCCCATCCAAATAATACATAACTATTTAGATATATTCAGCGACTGGAAGACGAAAATCTGGGTAATAATTTTCTCATATCAAATGGTGAGAAATAGTCAACTATTTTCCTTACTTTTATAATTTTTTCCCGGGCCTTTGAAAAAAAATTGCTATGTTTTGCTTTATATCTTTTAAAATTTTATCGATATATTTCCCAGATCTTTTCCTTCCTCCCTTCCTTCTAATGTTTCGTTTATAATTAAGATAAGTTAGTTCCTTATTTGGGTGATCATGTATTGTTCGATTCAGGAGTGACTAGGTAATGAGTAACCAGTTGTTTCTGCGGTAGACTGCTTGCCAATCAATGCTATAGGGTGTAGTCTATTCGGCTATTCAAACCAGAGCTGAGATGGACTAATAATTTTCACAATCTGCAGCTCGAATTTTTTTTCGAATATTAATAAATTCTAGATTCTTCAAAATAACAATACCAGAACATGTAATATTTATAAATAAAGTGACAATGCAAGATAAATTGTATTTGTTATGAGGAAAATAGAATGTTAATGCATTCAGGTACCAGTATTACATAGAATACTAGATTTTTTGGCTTGAAAAAAAATATATCGATGAGAAAGCAAGTAATAAGTATCGATCTGATCGGAACGAAAACACTTTAGTATCAGAGAAAATTTTCTCTAGAATATTTAGACAAGAGAATGAAAATATATCGACCTTAAAATAGAAATGCAAAAATTTGAACATTTTTCCCATTAAAATTTTAATTGTCTTTATTTTATGAAACAACCACCAGGTAAAAAGCTGCAAAATGGCAACATTTTTGTTTCTTATTAATTCTCTTACAAAAATGTATTGTTTGATTATTTGATCGTTTTACTACGGATTATCAACATTTTATAGGTTATTAAATCCAGAAAAAAATAGATTGCAATAGTTTTTAAGATAACACTGGTTTAATGCTATACATCTTACTAATTAACCCATAGCTGGGTATAAGAAATTGCTTCATAATTTTAGCAAAGATATCTGAGGGTACGTGGATATAAAGAATAAAACGGGAATTGGAAATCGTCTCTAGGTTTAACAATTTCAAGCCATTACACCTCAGCACCTCAAAGCTTAAAACACTTGATATTTCCAAGGGGTTAGCCATCTAGATACTGACCAGACCCGACGTTGATTAACTTCGGTGATCGTACTTGCACATATGTTTTAACGTAAAAAAAATAATTAATTCAATTAACAATGGATACAGTTTGATGATACATTAACTTGTTACCGCTAAATAAAATAGTTCTTTAAATGATTATCTCTATCCCTGCTCCAATTCAAATACTGATAGCCTTCATTCACGCACACAAGCAAATAGTCACACAGTGACTAAAAATGACGAAAGTCAGGTTGGAGCTATAGATATCTCGAAGGCGTTTGACAGTGTTTGGCATTGTGTCCTACGTAATTTCAAGGGCTATGGTGTCAGTGGAGGAATACTTGTATAAATCTAATCATTTCTAACAAATCGTGCAATACATGTTGTATTCAACGCGTATACTTCCCGATCATTTCATACTAAAGCGGGTCTTATCCAGCCTTCTATCGTTGAAACTTAGCTGTGTCTGATCTTCATAATTAGTCTTCCAGATATTATCCGTTCTCACTTAGGTTTCTGTGCAGGTGACTCAACCATTTACTCCTATCTTATTAGCAAATCTGACAGACACGACAAAGTGAACCTGGCAACTGCTCTTGAATAATACATCTGATTAAATAGAGCAAGAAATCGTTTGCAATTTTTTACGTATCCAAAACAAAACTCCTTTCAGCCGCGGAGAATCTTTTCTGCCTGCAATCAGCATAGTTGATACTAAACTCCAGGATAGCAATTCTATACACTTTCATGGACTCAATTTTTCCGCTGACATGAAGTTGTGTGAATATATCGATCAAATTGCTTCGACGATTGAAAGAAAATTTGGCCGTAGCAAAAATCATCTTCTCGAAAGAATACATCATGCACATTCATAAATCTACCATTCGTCCATACATTGATTACTGTTGCTATATATGGTGATCCTGCTGTACAGAATTCTCAGAATGGTGTGTAATGTAATCGATGCGGACCTGATATCTCAATATCAGTCACTTTCTGAACGATATGACGTGGCTTCTTTCCGTCATTTCTTCAAATATTTTCCTGTCAACTCTTCTGATTAGCTTTTTCCATGGTGTCGCGACTACATAAATTCAAGATTTACTGTTGAACCAGCTAAATGCAACCGCCAATTGCACTCAAATATTTTCTTCTCTCGTAATTCTCAACTGTGGGAATTCCATTCAGTTTTTTTGCATCCTTGATAATTACGATATTCAAGAATTTATATGCGTCAATAAATACCATATTTTGAGTCCTGCTTCTCTTTAATCCTTTCTTCAATCCTCCCCACTTTTATCATTCTCTTTCATTAAATTTAACCTGGTATAATAGAGCTTATGAGATTTTTAGAATGTTTTTCTCCTGTTTATAGTTGATTACGATATAGTGTAACATCCTGCGACAACTTCCTTATCAATGCATAATTATTTACATTTGTGTGTAAAAAAAGTGGATCAGAGAGCATGCTTGGCATAGTAAATATTTTCAGTAAATATCAGATTCTAATTGGTCAATAAACACACGAGTGGGCGGTGCAATCCACACACGTACAAATATTTTTCCAGCGCGTGACCAAGTCATTTTCCAGCCATTGGCCGTGATCCTGTCACGTGATTATATTATCTATAAATAGCAGACACAAGCTTGCTTTGTCTGTCTCCTTTCTTCATTTGCCTAATATGTGATTTTCACGATTCTCGTCTAGACACTGCTCGGTCAGACCTTAAAAGTATATTCACGCATGCACGTACGTACGAACTTTTCCAACCTACATATATAGAACATTTCCAAAAATGAAACAAGAACTTTTCTCTTTAAAATATTCTTCTAAAACTACAGTTTATTCAGCATTTCTCAGCTTTATAATTAATTCAACTTTTGTGAGTTCAGATGAAAATAGACATGTACATCAATACACAAATAAATACAAATGTTATGTTTTTAAACCATTTTCTTCCTTCTTGTATTTCATGCATTGTGGTATTTTACGTTTAATATAAATTGTGTGGTCTTGTTATTCACGCAGCCGTAAACAGACATCTACAATTGTCCATTCTTATTACAAAGTCACTACATTTTGCTGGCTCCGACGTCTGAAACGGGGCTAGAGAAACAAATAGACCACTTCAATAGCAAATTGCTATGTGTTGTATTCATTTTTATTTATGTTAATATTCCTATTATTTTTTCTAATTTGTTTAGCAAAAATGTCGTAAGGGAAGTCATAATTAATGAGAGTTTGTTTAATATTTTTTTTAATTCAGTGTAGAAAATATTTTTGAAGAATTTGATTATTACGCAAATAAAAAAAAAGCAAAAACTAAAAATCTTTCAAGCATTTTACACGAGAGAATTAATGTCCAAAATAGTCATTTATGTGTATAGCAAAAAAGTCCTTAAATGCTTATGAAAATTATCTACGTATGTGCAATATATATATATATATATATATATATATATATATATATATATATATATATATATGAACAAAAACAAAACAATATTATTATTGTGAGACCGGAACTACCTACACAATAGACTCTTCCAGGTCTATATTAAGTATGCGACACAAAACTGTAGTAAGAGAGAGAGAGAGTAACAGAGAGAGACACAGAGAGAGTGAGAGTCTCGTCCGACTACCAGTGTTGGGCACTAACATTTAGTAAGCTCCGTTTACACTATCTCTGTAACCTGTTGTTAATATATCTTTCCTACATCTAATCTGTATTCCGTGTTTTCCTTCTGTGGTCCCGTCTTTGGCCCCACATCAGTGGCGACGAGAATTCGAGAAACGCCCTCACGGCGAAACCTCAATACCTTACCAGTCCCACATCTATGTCGACGAAGGATTCGAGAAACGCATTCACGTTGAAAACCGCAATAACTTACCAGTTTCACATCAGTGGCGACAGAAAGATTCGAGAATTTCCTTCTCACCATATCAATAGCGACAGAGTTCTCGAAAAATACACAGAAACACCAAGCGTTCCCACAGCAGTGTTGAACGAGAAATCGAACTGGTATTACAATATTAGCGATTTAAACGCAACACCCAGCGTCTACATATAAAAATATATATATATACCAATATCAAATATCAGTGACGAACTAGCGATTCGACATCTACGGAATATTAAAGTCTGTCCAAATAACATTACAAGAACGATTTCTTACACACCCACACACCCCACACACACGGAAAAACAGTTTGTTCATAAAACAAACTGACAACACAAGAGCCGTATTATTTAGGACTCAAGTTTTCGAAAAAAAATATCTAATTTATTTTTTTTTTATGTAACTGAGTTGAACTCGTGCATAAAATTATTCTCCCCTCAAATTCACTGAGGCAAGTTTTCTCTATTTGTACGTCTATATAAAAAAAATACATAAGTGTGGTGAAAATTTATACAATTACGTTAAAATTAACGGAAGCAAAAAATTGCAAAAAAAGGTAAACATATAACTAGTTTAGTTTAACTATTGTCTGTCCATATATATTTTTTTGTAAAGGAAAATAAAAGAAAAAAACCTATCAAGATTTTTTGTGTACCTCCCCTTGGTACACGGGTTTCAAAGCAACAAAATATCGCTGTCATTTTTGTTTGTCTAAATATGGAAGATTTTCAAAAAGTAATCGTCCAAATGCTAAAAGTAAATTTGGATCAGCAACAAAAATCAGAAGAAAGACAACAACTATTTTTTGAATTACATAAACAACAAATGGAATTCTAAAAAATTACGCTTCAGAATGCTGAACTAAAACAGAAACATCTTTAAGAATTAATCGTAAATGTATTAAAAGGCTCAAACTTTGAAAAAGATACAATATTCTCCCATAGTACAATCTACAATTCAATGGAAACATTTGAATACGTACCAGAGAACGACAAAACTTTCGACGCTTTTTACAGGCGCTACGAACATATTTTCAACGTTGACTGTGAACAATGGCCCAGTAAAAAAAAAAGGTACGTCTACTATTGAGAAAACTGGGAACTACAGAATATAGTAGGTTCGTAGACTTCATACTACCCAAGAAAACCACTGACTTGGATTTTTCAGAGACTATTAAGCTCTTATCAGAATTATTCGGGCCTAACACAACCTTGTTCCACAAACGTTGGAAATGCCTGAACACAGTCAAAGACAACCAGCAAGATTTTCTAACGTTTGCAGCATCGGTAAACAAGCTCTGTAATGATTTTAAACTAGCCGAACTGACTGCCGATGATTTCAAGTGCTTGATTTTCGCACAAGGTCTAGTATCAGCAGAAGACGCCGAAATCAGACGACGGGTACTGACCAAGCTTGAGAACGAACAAGGATTGAGTCTCCAAAAAACTGGCAGAGGACTGTCAAAGAGTAATATCTGTAAAGTGTGACTCAAACACTATCGAAGAATCAGGTGTGGCTCAGATTAATAAAATCAGAAGTAAGTCTACCTCCTATTCCCCTAAAAAAAACAAACAAAAGGCAAATTCATGTCCTAAATTCCGCAGTAACCAAAACCCAAATAGGTTAAAGAAACCGCCCGGACCATGTTACTATTCTGGTAAATGGCATTGGATGAAATTCTGTCCAGTTAACAATAACAAATTCAGTTAACTTATTTGGAACAGATTGGATAGAAAAATTCAATATTTGGCATTACCCAATGAGTACATTTTGTCGCAAGATACAATGTACAACGTCCAATTTGGTAAATCTAAAAAGGAACTCAAACAACAATTTCCCCAGGTTTTTTCTGGCGGCCTTGGGAAATGTACTAAAATGAAAGCTAAGTTCAAGGTGAAGGATGGTACACAACCGGTATTCAAAAAGAAATGGAATGTCCCTTTCGCTGCTCTAGAGCAAATCAACAAAGAGTTAGATAAACTCGAACAAGCAGGTATTCTGTCAAAAACAGATTTCAGCGAGTGAGCAGCACCTACGGTCTACGTAAAAAAGAAATCCAATCAAATACGCGTATGCGCAGATTTTTCCACAGGGTTACACGATGCCTTGCAAAATCACTATCTTCTCCCAAGCCCTGAAGAAATTTTCAATAAACTCAATGGTGGAAATTTTTTTTCTAAAATCGACCTCTCGGACGCATACCCAGGGAGTCTCGGGAGGATGAATTCATTCAATCCATAAAAAGCAAAATTTGCAACAAAGACCCCAAGGTGCCTGAAGTTTTCTCCCTCTGCGATGATGTCCTACTATACAATGACCGCGTAGTGATTCCAAACAGACTACAAAGCAAAATCCTCAGGGATTTTCACATGGGACACACGTGGAAGAACCGTGCGAAAAACCTCATGCTCTGCTATGTTTATTGGCCAATATGGACAATAAACATGATAGAATCATGGAAAGGATGCGCGCTTGCAGCAAAAGCTCCAACCACGACGTGCAAATCATGGCCCAAAACAGACCATCCTCGGCAAAGAATTCATATCGATTTTGAAGGGCCTATAGACAACATGTACTACCTCATTCTTGTGGATAGCCACTCAAAATGGCCTGAGGTCCTACAAACAAACTGCACGATCGGATTTCTACACGAGCTATTCGCGCGTTTTGGCGTGGTAGATTGTGTAGTTACAGATAATGGCACTCAATCACATCAAGTGAATTTAGAGACTTCTGCAAGTCATATCAGGTGGACAACATTACAACGCCTCAGTACCACCCTAGGTCGAATGGCCAGGCCGGAAGTTTCGTGGACACTTTAAAAAGGGCTTTAACAAGGCACTAGGCACACCGACAGTTTCTGCAGGTGTATTGGATAACCCCTAATCCGAACACACAAATGGGAAGCTCGCCTTTAGAAACAATATTCTCAAGGAAAATCAAGCCTGTCTTCGACAAACTTATTCCACGGAAAGCAAAGTTCAAAAAACCGTATTGCCTAAAAAGTATTTCAATCTTGGAGAAAGGAAAAGGAACATTACTCAATCGCTCGACGTAAGTCACAAGAGGAAAAAAGTACTAACAGTTTTATTTATTCTCTCAATTTCAAAAAGAAAACGCTTGGAAGGCGGGTAAATCACAAATAAAATTAGTTCACATGCCATTGTGAGACCAGAACTACCTACACAATAGACTCTTCCAGGTCTATATTAAGTATGCGACACAACACTGTAGTCAGAGAGAGAGAGAGAGAGTGACAGAGAGAGACAGTGAGAGTCTCGTACGACTACCAGTGTTGGACACTAACATATAGTAAGCTCCGCTTACACTATCTCTCTAAGCTGTTGTTAATATATCTTTCTTACATCTAATCCGTGTTCCGTGTTTTCCTTCTGTGGTTCCGACTTTGGCCCCATATCAATTATATATGTATGAGTAAAAACAAAAAAGTCACTTCTCTTATACTAGAAAAGTGTCATAAGAACACATGAACTTTGAAATCTAGAGCATTGATTAAGCAGAAAAAACAAACAGTTGAAAAGTTTTAAATTCGCAAAAGGACATATACATACTTATAGACAACTTAACGCTCTGAAGATTATCTGAGATGAGACTGAATTTACCAGGGTAAATAAAAAAATATTCGAATGATAATTTTGATATTTTCCATACTCAATTTTTTAAGTCTACCAAAAAATTAATCAGCCATTTTGGAAAATCACAAATAAAATTAATTCACATGAAATGTCTAAATTATTAAAGCAAACCTGATTGAATATATATATATATATATATATATATATATATATATATATATATATGCATATTTAATTAAAAATAACAGACAGGGTATTACGATAGTGATTTTAATTTAATTTTTTGTGTTCGAACAAGTGCTTTAATTTTTTTGACACATAATATGTGGAAACTGTTTAAATTTTCTATAATTCAATCCGAATTCATAGATAATTACATCGGTCACACGACTATATTCCTATCAATCCGTTCTACGTTATAACTATCTGACCAGAACTCTGGAAGAACACATTTAAACTCACACACAAACTTATCAGACTCCATTCGAATCATACCGTAATGACCTCATCCACCTGTAAAAAATAGATTAAAAATAATGGAAGCCTTAATGATAAAAAAGAAAAAGCCAACACTTAATAATATTAACTACGAACACGGCCACAATGTGCTAGCATATTCTTAAAATAAAACATTTCGGCAATGATGACAGCTGCACTTTAATGCAACCATGTAAAAGACGGTTTGGTATTAAGAATAAAATGAAAATGCAGCGCGCCAGTGATAATGTTTTCCCTTGTCGGCGGAGAAGTTCTTCACTGTGGAGACTGTGCTCAACGACCAAAGCTATAAACTTTACCACCTAATCTGGAATGCTTTCCGATGATATCCAAACGCATTTCAAGCAACAAAAATCGTTTGTTGTCAGGTTTTGAGCTGCTGCTGCTACTGTTTGAAATCCTCTTGCTCTTCATTGAAAAGTATTGAAATGAATATAGATAATATTGACTGAAAGCAAAGAACGTTTTGGATAAAAAATTAATTAATGTAAATAGCTTAGTTTACAGTGGGAAAGATGTGTGTCCGGTTGCCTTCTTCACTTGACAGTCGCAATGCGTTCACTGTAAGCGGTGCTGGCGCAAACACTGCCAACTTAACACAGAACTGGTGCATGAGATATATACATTCATTTTTGTCAAGTCGCGTTTGTCTTCATCAAGTCATAGCATTAATCCTAGGGACTTTGCGATATGACCCCTTTTTGCTGAGAGCAATACTTCTCGTATATTTTATTCCAGTGACTCAAAAGTGAAAGAATCTCTTTTGACGTCGTGGTACAATTTGAACAAATAGGTTGTAATGAAGTCACACACATCATTTGAGTAAGATAGTAAGAGATATGGCGAAACCAAGTTGTCGATTCCTGAATTTACATACATATAAATTATTGTCAATGAATAAAACAACCAACTTGTAAAGAGTACTATACCATTTTTTTTAGTTTTATGATATAATGAATAATAGGTAAATGTATTTGTCTCACCAGGTATATAATCAGTGTAAAGTTTTATTTTTAATTACTGCTTAAATAATATCCCAGTCTTAATAATTACGATCTTATTCCACTTAATCACTTATCAAGACACCCTGCTTAAATCAACTATGTGCAAGAAGGCCGATTTCCAAAGCACGTAATGGAATTTTAGCAAAAATTGCCAGGACGCTTAGAAATGGTTGATGGAGTAAAAATGTGCATTAAGGCACGCTCAGTGATAAAGATCTATACAAGAGTAGAAAATGGCAATACGGATATAAACGTAAAAAATATATGAAAATAACATGAGTGCCAGGCAGATAATAAACGGTAAATTTCACTGAAAATCGCAGACTAAAATCTTCTTGCATTACTTGTCATCTAAAGAATCCTCTATTATAGAGCAACGAACTCTTTAAAGCAGATTTTAGCGGAGTAGTTAATTCGTAATTCCAAAAGAATAAATGAAAAGAAAAAGTTCCCATCTGCGAAATCGCCTTCGCCTTTTATAACAACTGTTTTGGTATACTCGAAGGAGAACGAAAGCCTAATAATGATTCAAACTGGAAGTGCTTTCTACTGCAGAAAAGGAAAATTTTATGACCACCGTGAAGATTAAAGGAAACGCCATCGACTACTCTTAGCGAATTATATACTTTTACATATCCTGATACTTAAGGAACTACTTTAGTCTTTCTTTGGATAAGTATCCATTCCAATTCCTACATATATATATATATATATATATATATATATATATACACTATTTATAAGTTATTTTTATACATACACCTATTTAAGTAAATGCTCTGTTTATAATATACGGTATTAATTATATTTACCGGTCTGAAACTCCGAGAAACTTCATGCAAATTATGCGTCCACCTACAGGAATCGAACCTATATCCTACACGGAACTGGCATTTAGCCTGATGTACTATATCATTTAACTACAGAGGAAGCGTTTGATTAGAGAAGTAAAATTACCGGTCTTTAGCGTCCTCTATATTTAAATGGTATAGTACATCAGGCTAAATGACGGTTCCCTGTAGGATACAGGTCCACTTCATGTCGGAAGAAACATTTCATCTACAAAATGTCTCGAATATTAAGGCCTGTAAATGTAATTATCACAGTTTATTATAAATATTTCTATCTATAAAAATAAGGAATAAACAGAAGACACATTAAAATAATTGTCGGGCTTAGTTAATTTCATATATATATATATATATATATATATATATATATATATATATATATATATATATATATATGATGGATTCTCCTGTCGAGTTCGACGTATGAGGTTGCAACGACCACGAACTAATTTTCTGCATGCCTATGGCGGGCATGACTTTTGCAGAAAAAATTGAAAACATTACAGGAGAATATATTGCTTCCAAGTGCAGCAGGAACAGTGTTAGATGTCTTGTTTTGCTTTCTCGTTTCATGTTGTCGATTGATGGTTACTTCTCAGTGCAGCTATGTCAATGTTGTACTTCTTTAACTCCAATGCGACCAGAGCTGTTTTTCATTCTGGTGCTGAGTTGTGGTCCTGCAGAAATCGCACATTCCAAGTGACAAGATGAAGTTGATGATGTTTCGCAGAGTTTTTTGGTTTTCGCAGCAGCGGATAAGTGTGGAACTAATTAGATGTACTTGTCAGAAAACCAACGCAATGATTTGTTTCAAGTGATGAAGGCTTGTGTCGGACCATCCACAATTTTGGTCTGTCGATAAAAAAGTAACGGTGCAAAAAACTTGCCAAGGAAATACCGAACGACAGTCCTCATATGTTATTATTGCAGTGTTTAACCTCTCCGGATGACAGTCAATACCAGCCAGTACACGCCTCTCAGCAGACACATGCAATATAATGACCGGTTTAAACTGTCATGAGTTTTTCTTCCCATCTGAAGTCTTTTGTATAGTGATACCAACTCAGTGTGACTCCGTTACCCCTCATGAATATCGATCTATTTAAACTCGGTGAGTAAAAATCCTGGATAGCGCAATTTTCAAATAAATTGACATCCGAGGAAAAATGGAAAGATAAAACACCAGAAATTTCCGAACACGGCGAAGGTAACTTAAATCACTGGTACAAAGAAAAAAAAATACACAAGTAATAACAGAAAACGAAGAGTGCTCAATACACAAAGTAGAGGAAAAGTAAAATAAATAAATCCTAAATGGGAGTATATACCGACAGAGTATATATTCCTCCCTATAACAATCAAATAATATTTACTTGTCTGTAAGAATATATGCAATAATATGCATAAATATTCAGACGCAATATAAAAATATATATATATATAAACCGCTGCAAAAGCAACGATAAATGACTAACGTCCTTGCAAAAAGGATATTTATTTAATTAACAAATTATTTCATATCGAAAAACGGGAATTAACAGAATCACCTACAATTTCAAAAAGTAATTATTTAACAAAAATCTATGTCAATATTTAAACACGTTTAACACGTACGTTTTTCGAAAGAATTTGACGAAAATTGTCTTTTGATTATTCCATTATTTTACGAATGAACATGTTAAATCTCCCAGCCTAAACAGTATTGCTGTATTAGCCAACGACCAGGAAAGTAATTTCTGGATCTTAAGAAACATTTATATTAATTTAACAATGTTGTCTATCAATTTAATGGTACTATCAGATCAATGAACATATATACTCACGTATATAATACGTGGCAAAAACCTGGTCATAACAATGTATGAAAATGTAATTATGCAACAATGAAATTAAAGCATGAGTACACTTATAGAAATATCTCTAAAGATAAAACTAACAAAAAAATGCATGATATTACAGTTCAAGTTTCCGCAGTAGATATGAATATGCTAAACGTTATAATGAACACTGTATTTAGATAACAAACACAAAGTTATTAAAATACACAAAAGAAAAAAACACAAAAAAACACAAAATCCAATTCATACTAATAAACCCGACAAACAATATCAAACACATAATCCTACCTACCATAACAATAACAACCAGCTTTGAAAAAATGTTCAAACTTGACATGAAATTTATCAGCACCACATCTAAAAAAATAAAGGAAATATAGTTAATATGAAACGAAATGGCAACAAAAGAACAGAGGCAGGAACATACAAAATAGACTCTATAAAATGGCCATTTATGTACATCGGCGAAACGTGCATTAATAATTTAAAAAAAAATGTACATGAATCCCAGAGAGTTATGATGCATAACAACTTTCTAAAAGCACAGGTAGTTCAACGTAAAAAAATTTGACAACAATTTGGATTTTAAAAAATTACAGTCTGATAATGTAAGAACATACTTGACTGAGAAAAAAAAAAGCTTAGATACTGCATTAATCTAACAGTTCTGAACAGTGAGAATTGGAGCCAGTCGTTATTTCACCAATCTTCACATAAACAATAATAGTATATTACAGAATACTATCTTGTAGAGAAATGATAGGGAAATACATGCAGTCGGCTGATTAAAATATTAAAATATCTGCGGACCACAACGAGTCATTATGTATGTGTATGAGTGTGCAGCTGTATAGGGATTTCTGTATGTGAATGTATGTATACGCGTATTTAATTGGGAAAACACACATATACAGAGAGAGAGGGTGGGGAGAGAGAGATGGGTGTATATGCGCGGTTGTATATAAGGTTGCATATATACATGTATAAGATCTATTTATAAAGAGTTGTATGAATGTATGTAGAATTAAACATATATATTAAATCCCATGATACGTATATGCGCGCGTGTTCATGTGTCTGTGACTGTATCCAAAAGTATATATCGATGGGAATATATAATTATACAATTATGTACAAGTATGAAAAATAAAAGGTGATTTAATACATTTATATTCTTTTGTGTATGTATATGTAGGCACAGGTATGTATCTGTATATATATATACGTATGTATGTATGTATGCAAATGTGAATATATATATATATATATATATAAATATATATATATATATATATATATATATTTATTTATATATACACACATATATATATGCCTGTGTGTGTATATATATATATATATATATATATATATATAGAGAGAGAGAGAGAGAGAGAGAGATAGATAGATAGATAGATAGATAGATAGATAGATAGATAGATAGATAGATAGATAAAAAAAAAATATGTCCCCGAATGTAACAATACCAAACGGCTCGAATACAGATATAGATAAAACAAGCGCACTCAGGAGCACATTATCTTCTTGTCTCAATTCAGGAAGTGATAAACTAGGAAAATTAATCTGATTTATAATACACACTTATCCTCAGAGACCCTATATATTTTCATAACTCATCGTTTTGTATTTCTTGTAGTCAAACTAATGATTCCAAAGAGAATATAAGCTTTCACCGACAAAATGCATCTCTAAAATATTCACACTTTATCATCATCTTCACACACACACACACATACAAGCATACACACAAGCATATATATATATATATATATATATATATATATATATATATATATATATATATATATATATATATATATATATTCTAAATTAGCTGAAAGGTCAGATATAATCTAGTATGTAAAATGTAAGTATCTTATAATGTTTTTATTACCACAAAACACACAATTGAAATCATGACATTTTAAATGCAATGTTCTGTTTATCTTTAAAAAAATTCTATTCCTAATATTTACATGCAAAAATTTAAATTCAATATTCTGAATGCAGAAGAAGAAAACAAAAAAAATATCATAACGAAAATATAAGTCAAGTACAATTTTCGAATTTTCTTCTAACGTTATTCGCTTTTTTTTAATTTATGTAGACAGAAAAATTGAGAATGGTCGTTGAAATTTTTTCCTGAAAAAACTTCTTTATAAATGATATCTTTTTTTGCCGGATGGAGTGAAAACATACATAATATTTTGGCTTCCAGATCTTGAACATGCAACAGAAAGTTGTACATGGAAAAATCCTGTTTCATCGTGTTGTATGCCAGTAAATGAGACCGTCTGTCCTTGGAATTTTTTATGGACATTGCACATTTTAGTTCCACTTGAAACTGAAATCTCTTGAAAGGAAATTTTAACATCAGTTGGGATCAAAAGGATGAAAACATTATTTACCACATATGTAACTGAATGGCTGTTTATGTAATATGTGGCCTCATTCCCTTAACTGCAATTCTGGTTTTATTACTGAATTTTAGTTGATCTACTTTAGATAATAACATTATTGCTTCGAAGCCCTAATCAACGCCGAAGTGGTTAACCAAATTACATCCCATGATCTGCTCTCAGACAAGCAATATGGTTTCCGCTACACCCGTTCTACAGCTGATGTGCTTACGGTCATTACTGAAATCGTCTACCAAGCCCTTCAAAATAACGGTGAGTCTCATGCTGTGGCTCTAGACATCTCCAAATCGTTTGACAGGGTTTGGCATGCCGGCCTTCTTCGAAAGCTCCAGGGTTATGATATTACAGGTCGATTGTTTAATCTAATACAATCATTCCTGTCAAACCGTGAATTGAAGGTCGTTCTCAACGGATTCTCCTCCAGTTCCTATCCCACGAACGCAGGTGTTCCCCAAGGCTCCATCATTGGCCCCACTCTATTCCTTATTTTCATCAACGACCTTCCTGACGCCATAGATTCCCAAGTTGGCATCTACGCGGAAGACACTACAATTTACTCCTGCCTCAAAGGCAAATCTAGTGTCAGGGACAAAACTAACCTGGCTGTGCGTCTTGAAATGGACCTACAATCGTTTGTTAATTGGAGCAAGAATTGGCTGGCCAGCTTTAACGCATCAAAAAATAAACTATTCTCTATTAATCACCATAGAGATCCTTCCCTGCCCCCAATAGAATATCTGATAGTCAACTTGTTGAGAGCAAATCCCTGCGTCTGCTCGGTCTCACGTTGACTGTTGACCTGAGATGGAACAAATACATTAAGTCAATTGCTTCTTCCACCGCGAGAAAAGTTGGCTCTCTGTGCCGCGCCAGGAAATTTTTCTCCCCGGAATCGATACTTCAAATATACAAATCAACCATTCGCCCTTGCATGGAGTATTGCTGCCATATATGGTCTGGGGCACTTTCTGTTTACCTCGGAGTTCTTGACAAGATCCAGAGACGGATATGTAATGTAATTGGCCCTGATCTGGCGTCTCGTCTACAGTCACTCTCTCACAAAGGCGCCGTCGCCTCTCTCTGTCTTTTCCACAAATACTTTCATGGTAACTGCTCCAATGAGCTGCTTTCACTGGTTCCCAGACTCCATGAATTCAAGCGCCCTACGAGGCTGGAATCCCGCTCTCACTCTTTAACTGTAGAAACTTTTAAATGTAGCCGTCACTTCTACTCCAATAGCTTCATACCTCGCACCTCTCGCCTGTGGAACACCCTTCCCAATTAATGTTTCCCTGAGAGCTATAATCTCCAACTATTCAAATGTAATGTCAATCGACACTTCCATTTACCTTGATCTACCCACTATCCCTCTCCTCATCCTTTCTTCTATCATTCCTACCTGTTCTTGCTCAAAATCTTCAGCAAACTCCTGCATCCTAGTTGCTGGAGGCGTAATGCTTAAAAAAAGCAGCCTTCAGATCTAATTTGTGAGGTGGTAGTTCAGAGGGATCTTAATAATTCACAAACTCAAATGGATAAATCCCAACATCAGAAAACTCTACAGCTGTATCAATGGACTTATAAGTGTTACACTCTCTGAGGAGTATTTACAATAGTGCAATTTAATAGAATTCACAGTAATAATTTTGGAGTCAAGATTGCTCTCTCACTTGTGATGCTGATAGTTTTCATATAGGAAATATTGATCAGAAATTCTAACTACACCAGGGTGATTATTGGCGAAGGAGGAAGCAGCACACATTACCAAAGTCTGAAAGATTTCAAGCATGCTCAAATCTCACCAGCTTTTGTTCCTTTGGATATAAACGGAATGTCTTGCCTGACATCGTCTGGGGAAACTACGATGACTTCCAACACCCATCAGAGACTGAATCTTTTTTATATCTCTTAAAATTCTATCAACATCATCTAGAGCTCTGTTATGCATCATAGTACATTCATCTAAAGCAATCAATTGACAGTGTTTTCTGCCATCCCAGAAATCTGGTTCATGTTGCACACTGTGTGTTCATTCCTGTAAAGGTTAAGTCGACGTTTGAATACATCATAAGTTCTACGCTCGGTAGTGATGTTGAAACAATACCAAATTATACTACTGCTAGAGTAATTCTGCGTTTTCCCTGAGGTTTGCCTGTTCCATCTGAAGCATCTAGGAACAAATAAATCCTTTCTGTTTTAATGATGATCTAATATTCTAATTTTTGTCATCATGAGCATTTGATTTGAAAAAATACCATGTAACTCTCTTGGATTATATGAGATTTCTTTCACATACTCTTGTTTATCGGTTATCTACATCTCTGACTTTTGAAATTTATCAGATCCCATGACCATGATTCTAATGTTAATATTAAACAGACCAGAATTATCAATATCTTGACAGTAATTACAAGTTCATGCTATCACAGCGGTGCCTGATAGAGAAAGTCCTCAAATGCATCAGCCTTAAATTTATTCCATAGGCCGTGAGGTTTACTGACTCTCAATCAGTCCTCTTTTATCGCATGCTTCTCTGAATGTCATGTAAACATTTCCATCAACACACAGAATGTTCTCAACACCAGTGAACCGTGAAATGCAAACATCCCTGCTAATTTAGATGCACTGTATATACACTACCAAGAGGGCTATCAAAAATGATATGTAAATTGCCTTCAATTGGCGTGTGTAATTTTCTTCTGATCCAATTCTTATTTGATTTTTTCCACGTGCAGCATGGAGGGAATTGGTAGAAATATAATCTACTGGCAAATGTATTCTCTGAACAGAGTTTGAAGAAAATTGTCAACGTTATTTCTCTTAAATTCATTGACTTTGCATCAACTAATTCAGGTAAAAAATAAAATCTTTCTAGATGCATTGCTAATTATTCAGCCGCTGGAGAGCTTTCATGAATAAAATTTGTATGCATACACGATGGATTTCTCTGAACTGCAAAATTCAACAGTGATGTGAGCATCAAATATTTCCAGAAGAAAAAGACACTCCAGCTATTATCAAATTCATACAGGTTGCCAATCATTGCTTGAAATCCGCTATAGTTTCGTGTTCTTCTGTATGACATATGTATATATATATATATATATATATATATATATAGAGAGAGAGAGAGAGAGAGATAGAGAGAGAGAGAGAGAGATATGTATAGATATATATAGATACTACTCTCTTACAAGAAGACTCTTTGTACATATATTTTCTTTCATGCAGGAAAAATTTCAGTTTATTTCCCAACATGAACCTTGCAATTTTTCATATAGTGATCTGTCTTAAATCTTTTCAGGTAGTTCAGCAGAAACGATGTTATCAATTTGATTGGAAAGAACTTTCTCCATCAAACAAATTAAAATTTGAGCATGAAATAAACCACGTTTATGCCACTGTATAGTGTACATATGACATCTAAGTTGATCAAATGCTATATCTTTTGTAAGTCATCCATCAATTTGATTACGCCCAGCCTAAATTCCCTGGTTACCAGGCCGTCTCTATGAACATGCAACTGTTATTCCAACAGTTCATTTTAAATTTATTTCCATTTTGTATTGTAGGGGAATTTTATGGATAAATTTGGGCGACCATACTTTCAAACATAAGTCATTTCATCTTGCGTTCCTTCACGCATGTATCGTAAGCTATCTATAATTATTAGTGACAAGACCACTGTTGCCCTAACTCTGTTCTAGCAGTATAATCGATTTCATCATTCAAGCGAGATCTAAGTTGTTTTTGGTTCCTCCTAAAGTATCCTCATCTCTCTGGTTCTACTTTTGGCATATATATATATATATATATATATATATATATATATATATATATATATATATATATATATATATATATATATATATAAATGCATATTGGTGAAACATCTGATGAATCATGAAATGATAGGCATAGAAATCCATTTAAGAAACAGTCTTGTTTTCACCAGATTCTCATGCAGATTTGGGGAAGTTTAGATATCCCTCCGCTCCATTCACAAATAACAACAGATGTTGCAGATCATCATATGAGCGGTGCACATCAAGTATTTCTTTTTATCTAAGGGTTTCTCATTCAAAGTATAATATATCGATGCCATCCATTCTCTTCAACTCGCATTATTGCAGAGAATTCCTTATTTAGATGCATAATATCGCTGAGAATATTCTCTAAGGGAACACTTTTCTGAAACCCTCTTGACTGTAAACACAGAACATAAATCTGTCTCCTGAACATATTTAATTTTTCTCGCATCACTATTCATTTCATGCAGCGGAGATTCCAGATAATATCACTGTTTGTAGACTTGTTTGTTTGAATGTTGAGCCTTCAGCCTCATATCATTAACAAATATTTCGGATGGCCTCACAGATTAGAACCTAAGTAAGTCATCCGGAATGTTCCTATTGTCTTTATTCACATGATGTTTCTTCAAAAATCTGGTGGAGCAGGATAGTGTTCCTATATAAACTTATCATTGGAACAACAGAGTCCATCATCTGTTGAACGTCATATCAACAATCACTCCTGTAGCAAAGATTTCTTTGCTAAGCATAAGACTGTTTATAATTACATCGTTAGTGATAGTGTTTATAGATCCGAGGAGATTAAGTATGTAGACAATTATATTTATTCTAGGTAGAAAATCAAAAACAGGATGATCAATAATTTAGTTCGTACCAAATTGTTATACACATTTTTAAACTTGATGATAAACATAATACTAAAAACAGGCAATTAAGTAAAATATTCAATCGTAACACCCTGAAAATAAGCTATAGTTGAGTTAGCAATTCGGATAAAATTATAAAATCACACAATAATAACATACTGAACTTTATAATAATAATAACTGCAATATAAGCACAAATTGTTATATATCCCGTGTACATAACCTATGTGATAGTAGATTCCTAATAAATATTCATTATCAAACAAATGCTTAACGGAATCCATTATATATATGTGTTCTATTTCATCAAATCGAAAACCCTGGAAATTCCTTTTGGGATGCCTTTAAAAACGATATTATAATCATATATCTTCTTTTACTAATGCTAGCAAGCTCAATACAAGTACACTTTCTCAATATTTCTGGAAACTGAAAAAAGAAATTAAGACACTTAAAGTTAAATGAAGTATCCTCAAGCAAGCCAGAACTTGTAGATCGTTGTTTAAACATTGTTTATAGGTCTACAAAAAAGGTGTATTATTAAGCTTCTGAATAATAGTCAATTGTTAAGCCAAAGATTTGAAACTACCCTTTGATAGGGGCGTAAAAGATACAACATTAAAATCTTGCTATACCTTTAACTTAATAATTCAATTCTCTTATATTATTTTATATTCTCATATGTATATATATATATATATATATATATATATATATATATATATATATATATATATATATATATATATATATATATATGACACTGTTACATTTACTGATCTATCCTAAATTAAGGTTCGAAATTGAGTTGTAAATGTACCAGTAATAATATTACTTAAAATAGTTTTATAACTATTCTTATATTACAAGTTATATAGTTTGGTAATAGGATTTATTTTTTTAAACTATACTAGTATTCTATGTTTTATATGTCTCTGGTATTTTAAATTTTGAATTTAAATTTTTAATATAATATTTTATATAGTTTATTTGTTTTATATGTTTAATATTTATACTTCTTAAAAGGGCATTTTATTTACATACTACGTTTAATTCTATTAAATATAACTGTTTCCTTAAATAACGTCAATCTTTAATGGCTACATAATATCAAAATAGTTCCACTGCAGCAGACATTTTTGTTTAAATTTAAATCTTTCGCGATAGTATTTTATCATAATGTTAATGTTCTTTCTTTGGCTGAATTGTTATCAACAACGCATATTGTCTTCCATTCTTGTATTTTTTCTCCTTTATTTTTGAGTTAATTGTAAAGCTGTCTTTTATTTTTTTATTAATCTTATATTTCTCTTTTTCCATTCCTTTTTTTCCTTGTATTGTTTTTTTCTCTTCTTCTTTTCACTCGTTTTTTCTTCTTATTATATTTCTTTTCTTTTTTTTTCTTAACTAATATTGAAACTCTTTATACATTTCTTTTCTTTATGGTGTTACTCCTTATGTTTTTTTCTTTAAATTTGAATAATCAAAAAAAAAAGGCGACGGTTCTTAATAGATTTTAAAATAGAATCGTTTATAAACATATGTTTCCTCACCTGTCAAGATACGTTCGCATCGAAACAAAAATGCATCTTTGTCGTGAGTATTTGTTTATCCGTATGTAGCATCTTTATAGTAATTACAATTGCTCTACACTTGGCATTGAGACCTCTTTTAAAATAATGGTACAAAAGTTTGAATTTATATTCTTTCCGTTCATGTTACATTTGACTATATATATATATATATATATATATATATATATATATATATATATATATATATATATATATATAAGATTTAGAAAAGGAATTCAAAGAGAGAGAGAGCAGAGAAAGTATTTTTTATATTTGAACGCAAACTTCACGTCGTACCAAAGGTTGATTTCAAGTACGAAATTGGCTGACAGCGCTCGATGTGGCCTCAATGTCCACTTTTTACCTACATAATGCAACTATTATAGCTTATCGTAAAACTATATTCTCCATATATATATATATATATATATATATATATATATATATATATATATATATATATATATATATATATATATATAAGCTGTCGAGAAAAAAGAAAAAAGCAAACACAAATTTCCGTAAAACTTTCTCGGTAGACTTATACATTTCGTGTTAGAAAGTTACATGATTAAGTTTTGAACAAATTACCACCAAAATATATGATGTGCAAAGGGGCCATCATGTACGTTAAGTTTGCGTATGATTTTATGACAAATTTGGAAGAAAAACTACTTGAAACATTCGTCCATGAAACTTAACTTTGATTTATTGATATTTTCTTCATCTGCTAAGGTACATTGCATGGGTTAGTTCTAGAGAAACTTTGATAAAATTTGTAAAATTTTGTGATACTTTTGTTAAAAAAAAATTACATTTTTATACATATATATTTTAAAGACATTTCCAGCAAAAATATTTTGAAATTTTAGACATAAGTGTAAAGTTATCAAGTATTTGTCTAATGAACTATCTATTTTGCAACACTACTTCATCTCACATTTAACTTCACCGCCAATCAGTCCATCATTATCAGACGATGAAATCTAAAGTTGAATTCAAACGGAGATAAAATATTATTGGTAGCATGTTAATAATTCAATTCGTTATTACTGTATTCGCTGCTACCAAAAGTCACAACAGAAACAAATTACCAATGAAATAGCTAAAAATGAAGATTGCCATAATTTTACTCCAGAGAAAACAGCAAAAAAAGAATTAAATTAGACATCAATTGGCACCGAAAATATTATGCGACAGCTATGAACATATTATGCAAAAATATCCGAGTTTTAAAGAGAAATTTCATAACCCGCCTATGATTTTTCTCAAAAACATAAAAATAGCAGATACATTTTCACATATGCTGGCCTTTGCACTCAAACCACCAATGGAATTTTCGATTGCTGAATTATAGAAAACATTCGCAGAAGAGAAATCTCTGTTCGTTGAGCAACATCATGAGAAGTCAATTCTAAAGCACTTTCATAGAACAAACATCACGATTCCTTCAGAAGTTGGTTATTGAAATAATTCCCATTTAATATAGTCCACCCAATATACCAAACATCCCTCGATAAATTAAAAATTATTTAACGACCACATGCAGGATGTCAGCCACAACAATGTGGCATCAACAGATCTTGTGGAAAATTTTATTACAAATAACTGTAATTTAGACAAATATCATAAGGTGAACATCCTGAAAATAATATTCCGTATCTACCGACCTTTCCACCTTTATAACTCCTGAAGTTACGTATATAAGATAATAACCTCCTGCCTGGCGGGGGGGAATTAAAAGAATCGCAAGAGACTTCCAGAATATTTATATAAATCTGTTTGATTAATTTCCGCTTATTAACTAATGAACTAACGAAAAATTGCAACGTGGGGAATATCATATCTCGCGTGTTTGTATGCCTTAGATCTGGCAGTGTTCATTCGTTTTGATGTGTTGATTACCTGTACAACAATGCGTTCAATTTATATAACATTATACAGATATTTATGTTTTTTGAATTTTTACATTTTTTCAATATAACGTAAAGTTGACAGATATACTATCGAAATATACTTGAACAGTATCAATTACTGAGTCTTTTCTTTAATTTTATTTTAGGGAGACCGTAAGTTTTGTATTTACATACGAAATGGAAGAACACAATTCTGTACCCTTCCTAGATATTAAGCCACACCGCGTGAACAACAGTTTGAAAATAGGTGTTCACAGGAAATCCATAAAAAAAACGATCTAATAAGTTTGTATCCCCATCATAATAATAAAATAAATTCCAGTATAATCATTGGATTTTACCTAAGAACACTAAGAATATACAGCTCGGATTGTTTACACAAAAGGAGAAATATATTGAAAACACTTCCAGTACACCAATTATTTTTAATCAATATGAAATAAAAATTTCATCAAATATTTAAAAAAAGGTTCTCCTCTAGAGAAAGCCAATGAATCAAAAATATAAATTATCTTGCCAACTAACTCAATCACATCTGCAACCGAATAGAATCTATCTAAACTCAACATCAAATTTATTGATACTACATCGAAAACAATAAATGACGTAGTTAATACTAAAAAAATAAATAATAAAATATATAGGAGAAACGAATCTAAATAAATGATTACATGAGCACAAAACGGATATTTTACAAAATAACGAGACTGACCAGAGAATACCAAGAAATACGAAATTTCACCAACCGATTAGCGTGTATCAACGTCTATATACATATGCGTTATTTTATATTTTGCCGGTGAATTTTCCTTTTTCTCTATTATATGACATTTTGCCACGATATGTACAGTATGTTGTAATTGATGCATTGGATACTCAAAATTATTTAGATTATTTTATATTAACGAAAAAAATACTATACGACACTTTGTATCTTTAGCAATGACATGATCATAATTTACGTTATTTCTCTGGTAACCATTAACAGTAATCTTGACTTGCATCCTTCGATTTCAAAATGAATTAAACGCATGTCCTGAAAATAAGAATAACATAAATTCAGGTGTTAGAAAAGAACAGGTGAGCTGAGAATAAGACACTGAAAGTAATTTGAACAATCTACAATGGGCAGTAGAGGCGAATGCAAATATATTGCAAAGACGGGACAATGAAGTAAAATAAAGAATGAATGATAAAAGAAAGAAGAGAAGGAGAAACGAAGGAAGTAAGATAGGAAGGAAATATATTTGACTCGAAAACAAGGAAAACATAAAGGGTGATGAAAAAGTTAAAGGAGATACAGAAGAATATGTAGTGAATAAAAGGAAGTCGAGAAAGCGTGTCATCAAATCGAAAAATCCAAGTAAATATAAAGAAAGAAATACACAAAAGAATGATAGAAGGAAAATCCATTTCCAGAAAATAACAATCACTTAATGTGTGATGAAAGTGTAATTAAAAAAGAGCATATAATTAAAAGTGGAAAATAAAAAGAGTATCAATCTAAAACATAAAGTAAAAGCAATGGAATGAAGACATTTTGCAAGAAAGATGTAAAGAGTAAAGTAAGGAAACACAAATAAAAATAAATGAAGATGATAATGGACAGTTGAGAAATAAGAAGGGAACAAGGAAAAACAAAAGCACTCAATTCAGGGATAAAGGAGAAGGTAAAATATAAATGAAAGAATAAGAGAATATTAATTGAACGAATGCATCTAAGAGGATAAGTGAATGTTAAGAAAATGCATAACTTTATATAATGCAATAAGGTAGAATGTTATATCTTCCATTAATGATAAAACGTCCGAATGGATAAAAAAAAAATAACGTAAAAAAGACAGCGTAAATGCGTACACCGCGAAACGACAAACAGCAAAATTGTTCATCAGACATATAAACACACACATACAGACATTGGTGGGAAAACATATGGAAAATCCGTAATATTTGTCAAACGTTTTTGATGCTGTAAATTATTTTTAGTTTCTGATGTAGCAATATGCTTAATGTTATTATTTCATTCAGATCTTTCTTTAAAGCAAACCGAATGGCTTGATCTGTAATAAGCGATTGTATGCAAATAACGTCGATACCCTTATGGGAATGTTACTTTCGAGGCGTTGCTTACAAATAGAATTTGCAGATGATTTGATAGCACCGCTATTTTTGCATTTATTCTTGAGAGATTTTTTTGTAACAATTTCTAGTTATTTTTCCCACGCAATTAAACAAGATGTGTTAAAAGATGCTCTTTCATATATGAATAATTAGAGTAAATATATATTTATTAATAACCAACCTCGATGCAATTATTTACTTTAACATCACCATGAATATTAATTATTTTTAATTATTGCTAGATTTATCTATAATCAGAAGGGGCCATCCACGTCGTTGCGTGACAAGTCTAAACAAGCTTTAAATGTGTGTGCTTAAATTAAATCATTGATCAATTTATCAAGAAATTAAAGGATTAGAAAAAAATAAAAATAAAAACAAACTATTATATATTATGTTTATAGGATCAAAATATAATTTTGAGTGAGGCGATAAATATAGTGAAAATTCCACAATATAAAAACAGAGAATGTGTAAATAGAAATGTATTTAATGAAGTCGGCAGTGTGTTTAATGAATGAATGTAATCTTCAAGCCATGTCTCTTGCAGATTGCATTCGTGCTAGTTGTTGATATCAGTGTCCACTTTTTCACAAAAATCCCTCCCACACACATCGGGGAGTATGTGTGTGGGTGTGTGTAGAAATATCAGAGAGGATATATTTTTAAAAGAACATTATTAATACAGACAAAATTTCTCTTTTATATAAGTTTCATTAATGACAACTAACAACGTAATGACATTAAGGTTTTTTTAACTTATTTTTTATTGTGTTTGTATACCTTTCTTTTATAGATATAGCATGTGTAGAATTGTCCGAATGTTCTGTATATCCTTGCAATTTCGGCTATTCATTTAGCGATTATCAAGGATTTCTTTTCAAATTTTTAACTGAATGTACTGATTGTTATCTATGTATGTAAATTTCATGAATGCTTATTCTAAAATTTTCGAAACACGGCTAGCTCGGCATCATATTAGCATCTATTACCACGGACACAATATGGAGATCCTGCTTGTTAAAAAATTTTTAAAAATACATTTTTCTAACTATACTTTGACAACATTGTAAATGTGACAAAACGCCAGAATTAAAAAAAAGTATTCTCATTACAAGATTCAAGCTCTCGCGATCTTCAAACGACCAAAAGACTTATATATATATATATATATATATATATATATATATATATATATATATATATATATATATATATATATATATACGTGTGTATCTGTGTGAGCGCTTGCTTTGCTTGTGTTGTTAAAGTCTCAACACATTATCAAAAATTTTGCAAGTTAATGGCTTGGAAGAAACGTTTCTAATGTTTCCAATAGCTGGAAATTGAATACATGATTTCCTTTCAGACGTGAAGGAAATTTATGACTCTTATACATATTCATAGACGTGACAATTCAACGCTTATTTTATAAGATTTGTGTGAGGAATATTGCTTTTAAATGCTTAACAATTAACAATGAAAATGGAAGTAAATGAAATGAATTTTTATCCTTTGCTGGCCGTTTATTTGTTGAACGGAAAGAACGCTTGAAAACAGAATAAAATACGCCTATTTCATACAGATGATTCAATAGCTGCGAATCCATTTCATAAGTGTTTTGTTCTGGGTGAGCTGAGGTTATTTAAGCTGACTAAATCGAAGGAATGATTACATCAATCTAGGTCACCCGAAAACAGACGAAATTCTTAAGATATTCGAGATCCTACGATTTAAAATTTAAAACATTTAATAAACTGAATGACCCTATTTGAGTTTTTACGCAATATCAGCTAAAATGTTCTTATAGATTGTGTAATATCACACGTTATGAAAATTGGATTGTTTACAAAATGTCGCAGTGAAAAATTACATCCGAATGTGAAATGCGCTACGTTTACCAACTTCAAAACCAATCTATGTCTGAAGAAGATCATAATGTCTATCTGGTGTGATTAGATGGACATTTTTATTATGATGTCCTTCTGGGAAATTTGAATTTGGATTCAGTATTTTAATTTTTATTTCAATCAAATAAAGGTAGTGACGGTCAGTAAAAATGTCAGTGTCTCCCATCAGAAGAGTGTCAGAACACACAACTATTTGTAGAGTAGTTAAGAATTGATAGTGCTTAGTAGGTATATCCTATGCAAACTGAATGCACGCATGTCGTTGCACTTTTAGATTAACAGTTATTTATTTTCGTAAAAAAATATCTTAGTTTGAAGAAAATCACTTCTCTGCAATTCTACAAAAAACTTTGGAAAAATCAAAAATTGAAGAAAGATCGAATTATACAGTTTTCACAGAAATAGGAAAATATATTTGAAGAAAATAGCATATATTTGTTTGGATAAATTATTGTGCAAATACCTATAGATGGTTTTTGAAAGTCAATTATAAATCCTACAGACAATATTCAGGGACAATATTGAATTCATTCTATATTCCTTTAGTTGGTTTTGAAATATATTCTCCGACGTAAAATATGTATCGTTTCTGGTAGCATAACATATAGAATCTATCTTATAATTAATTAAATGTTAACTCCTTAGTAGTTTCCAGATACAGAGTACCAAGCACATTAACACCTTAGCACATAAATGTAACAGGCAAACCACATATATAATTAATCTACAAAGATTCTATATCTTTTGGATATTTTCTACACATAGATGTAAGAGAAATGTTAATTTAAGTATATAATAATTCTACAAGAATCGTGTCGACAATATGAATGCAATGATAAGTATAATTCATATCCGTAATCACTCTATTCATCTAACTTTCCATCATTGATTGTAAACACACATTTAATTGGTTATACACATATATTTATAAACAGGAAGTTATATCCTATACAAACAGTATACACAAGGGAAATTTATGACTCTTATACATATTCATAGACGTGACAATACAACGCTTATTTTATAAGATTTGTGTGAGGAATGTTGTTTTTAAATTCTTAACAATTAAGAATGAAATATAGTTATAGTTTACCAAAAGTCCTGCACGCCTGGATTCCATGCTGAAATTCGAACTCGATCTTCGTCGTCGGAAACCGAACGTTTTATCCACCTGAGATTTATATATAGATTTATATATATATATATATATATATATATATATATATATATATATATATATATATATGTGTGTGTGTGTGTGTGTGTGTGTGTGTGTGTGTGTGTGTACGGAGAGACAGAGCGAGCGAGAAAGAGAAATATATAGAAAGAGGAAGTGAAAGAGAAAGCCACATGGAGCAAGAAAGGAAAATTCAATATTTGTAATTCTAAGGCGACAATTCTTTGTTAAAATTCATTGTGATGTTAACATTACTCATTTATGGAATTTACTAGTAAAAATTAATTAGCCTTTCATATACTATATATAAGATATATACCATTAAAACTGCTTTGTAATTTTATGACCTTTAACTAAGCTTAATTTCATAATCTATGGACATATAAATACGGCCATGAAGTAAATTATTAAGTTATTCAATTTAAAGTATATGCGTGAATAAGTTAAAATATACTTACATAGAAAAATAAGAAATTGCCTGCACTTTTTGTCGTTTCTTCTGCAGAACTTGTGTAGATGTGCTGAAGACATGGTGAAATAAGCCGAAGCTCAAATGCCATTAACACTTACTTAATTAACGTTTAAAAGATAAATACTTAAAACATAAGTCATTTCGTTATAGTGGAACATTGCGTGAACTGAACACATTTTCGGATATAATATTCACCACTAAAAAGTGAAACAATTTAAAAAAAGAAGATAGATTCACGAGCAAAAATTATCTTAGATGTTTCTCTAAAACATTGTTGGCTAATTTTTCATTTCCCTTCTGGTTGCTAAATTACAGTCTGATGGTACTATCGAGTAATGTCTGAGGATAATTCTATTATATATAATGAATATATGAAAACCATTAAATTATGAGACAGAAACAGACACATATTTACATTTATATGTCTTCCGATATATAAAAGGATTGTTCAAAGCTCACACAGAAATTTTCGGAGAAAGAAAACACGTTTTTACTATTTTTCATTATTGTACCCATGGCATCAATGCATTGGAACCTAAGAT
Source organism: Acanthosepion pharaonis (assembly GCA_903632075.3). NCBI lineage: Eukaryota > Metazoa > Mollusca > Cephalopoda > Sepiida > Sepiidae > Acanthosepion > Acanthosepion pharaonis. The sequence goes on from CAHIKZ030000410.1 coordinate 226,011, forward strand.
GTTTAATCATTGCTATCCCATCAAGGAAGAAGTTGGGATCCTGATCCTCCAAAAATCGCTCTACAGCACATATGATCTCATCAGTGCTTCCCAAATGGTGACCACGAAGTTAGGATTTGAGATTTAGAAACAGGAATAAGTCAATTGGAGCTAAGGATGGTGTTTAAAGAGCAGTGTCGGAGGGTACGTTATCCTGGAGACCTCAGTATCCCTCGCATATTTATGGGAGTCACCTGCAAAGAATTTAAAGCATAAAGTAACTGTCCTTATTTCATGTGGGTCATCCTAAAGATAAAAATATCCTGCTTTAAAAATCAAGGCTAACCCCCCACCGATGAAACAATAACGCTAGGAATATGATCTCGATATAAGCAACTATTGCCGTTCGGGAATAAGTTGTGGGGCGGAATGACACTAACGCATTTTATTTCGAGGAACATTGTAGTCAACCTAATCATCGTAATGTATATATTGTCAGACTATACGAATGGCCAACCCGCGGCGTTAATATTTACTCAGCTAGTTTCGAAAAGCGTGCTGTCTCAGAATAGATTGATGTGATATGAGGAACAATTTATGATTTTTATTTCTTTCATTTTTCATGAAAATGTAAAATTTTACAGATGCCTTGGCCCGTTTTTCTTTTACTGGGCCCACTGTTAATATAAAATGGATGCACTTGCCGCTTTCTAAACTTCTATGCTAAGTGAGATAAATATACGTCGGTATACACACACACACACACACACACACACACACATATATATATATATATATATATATATATATATATATATATATATATATATATATATATATATATAATATGTAATTATATATGGACATATATCTTCTCTGATATATTTCTTTATCGCCTGTTTTCGTTTTCAGAATAAACTCGACTATACAATCACTAGCGTACATGCCTACTGAGGTACGTCTTTTGTTCAAATCCGTCTGGGATGTGATCATTTGTTTCCTACTGTTATAGTTTACCAAAAGTCCTGCACGCCTGGATTCCATGCTGAAATTCGAACACGATCTTCGTCGTCGGAAATCGAACGTTTTATCCACCTGAGATTTATATAGATTTATATTTATATATATATATATATATATATATATATATATATATATATATATATATATATATATATTATATGTATAACTTCTTCCATTATCTCTAATTCAATTTCCGAAGCAAATGCGTTGTAAATATAATTGTGTTATGTGTACATTAATATTTGCGACTTAATTCATTACGCACAAATTTATTAATGATTACTTTATTGTTTTTGAGGCCAAACATTACCTTTTTTCGTTCCTAGCTCATTTTATATTTTTTCTTAACTTACTGTTGTCTATTCTTGCTTTCTCCCGCTTCGCATAGATTTTGATAACTACTGATCGAAATAATTTCCGACATCATGAAGCAATCTAATGTACATACTTTTTATTTTCTTAAGAACAGAGTTTATGTATTTTATAGGGATTATGTTATATGCAGGTGGACGGTTTTAGCGCATTATTTACGTTTCTGTCTGCATTATTTTTTTCTATTCTAGTTAACAGCTGTCATGATAATCTTGTAAAAATTCTAGAACTGACGTCATCAGTTGATCCGAGAATTATTTTGTGAATCTGATTTTTTCATTAAAAACTTGAAGTCTGGGCTGGATCTAGTAATTCTTACTTACTATTCAGATAGGCCCAAAATTTATAGTTTATTTTAAAGTCAAATCTTATGAGTAGAGACTATAATGATAGATAATATTGATATTTCATACTTAAGAATATTATAGTGTAACCAATATAAATAGGTTGCTGTCCCAGTCTCCGAAGGAGTGTAAGATAATGATCAGAAAAATTTCTTCGATATGAAGTGAGAGGAGGTGTGGGTGAATTTAGAGCCATACAATGGTGATTTTATGTCAGCAGGGGACCTGTACAAACTATGGAAACCTAGAAAAAAAGGAAGATTTCCTGTACAGTTGTATGGTATATTAATTTCAGTAACAAGTTTCCTTGTGAAGGCAATGTATGATGAATTTCTGCCCAGAAAACTCCCGACGTAGTGAAACAGTGAGTGCCTATTTTCTCAGAAGAGAGAATCTTTGCCAGAAGAGAGAATCTGTCCAATATATATTGAGCGGTTGCCCGAAGGTATTATGTGACGGACATAACCAGTGCTGATATGGCAAAGTTTTAGGAGCCATTGAAGTAGTACTCTCGAGGAGTCTTCAAACATACAGATATGTAACAAATAAGATGACGAGAAATTTCGCCAGAGCCGGGGAAAAGATAAAAACATTACAGTGAAAAATAAAACCTTCCACCTCAGTTCTACCCTGAACTGGCAAATGATAGTAGATATAGGCATGCAGCTAAAATTCTCAGAGAAAATAATACGGATGAGCTACGTCCAGACATGGCCATTTTTTGGAAAAGACCATGCAAAACATTTTGTTAGAATTAGCAGGCCATTGTGAAAACCTGGACGAACCGAACGACAGAAAATTACATATTATAGATGAATACAGAAACGTGGTTGGCGCTCAGTCCGAAATGATTGAAATTGGGTGTAGAGATTTGATGGGTTGTCAGTATATAAGCTGCTGCCAAACTTAGGTGTAACAGACTTGGCAAAGAACAAGGACATTCGCCCAATATTAATGTCAGCGTATGAAGCGTCCACTGGTTTAAATGATCAAATGGTCAGTAAGGAAGTGAATGGTCGTTGCGTTTAGTATAATTTATTTTTTATTTCTTTGTTTTCGAGCGAACTGGAAAGTAGGGCTTGTGTGTGAACTAAAACTGAAGTCGACAATATAGTACCCACAAGGGACAGAATTGCGGTATCGCAAACTACTGTTTCATAAAACACATTCTATACATATATATATATATATATATATATATATTAAAAAGAAGAGAAGAGAATAAAATGTGTAAATCTCCGCTTTTAACAGATGACGGTCGCGAGACCAGAAACCCGTGTAATAAAATTATGTAAAACAAAGCATAATATTTTTTTTCTAAATAAATCCACATTACAACCAAAAACGTTTGCGGCACCTCGATTCTTTTTTTTTTTTAATATACATACTTTTCTCGTTGGAACCACTACAACCTCTTTCTTTCATATATATATATATATATATATATATATATATATATATATATATATATATATATATATATATGGAGAAATATATATTATATATTATACTTTTTAGTGTTTGATACCACACTGTATTCTCCTAATGAGACTAGCATCTCTCCTCCAATGTGCAAAAGGAAAACACTTGACTGAAAACCATGACAAAAATGATAATGAGGTCTTTATCTGATATGGATACTGTTTCATCGACAGGTTAAAGAGTCAGATGTCACTTTACTGGACAGTTACAATGCAGTTATTAATAGGAAAAGTTGAAATTAATTAGGTTTCGCAGCTGCAGCTCCAGTCATTCCTAATCAGTCTATGGCCTTTTCAGCCTACCCCCTATATTGGTTATATCACCATATGTGTTCTGACAAAATTGAGCTCCACTCAACTTTAAAAAATTCCAATATATAAATGTTTAACAGAAATCCACGGCAGATCTAATTCTCTCTTTATAATTCTATATATAATGGTGGAGGCCCCTATACATTAAAAGAAAACAAATAGCTATGGATAAAATGTTTTTTCTCGAGCTGTTCATGAAAAAAAATTCATTTAAATTTTAAAAAAATATTTGCCTCAAGACACTAACATTTATTTCCTAGACTAAGCTGAGCATATAGAATCCTGTTAATTCCAAACATTAAACTATTAACTTATCAAAATATATGCTCTCTATTTTTTAACATTTCAACTTCTTTATTTAAAAGCGGCCAACAATGTGGACTCTACATGGAACGTGATACAATTTCGGCAAGTTTCTTTCAAGCCTGCGTTCAATTCTCACATATGCACATATTTATTTGAGACATTATATTAACATTGATAACCAAACGCATATAATATTTATTTATTTATTATTTCAAGTGAAACTCGGTCATTTTTTATAAAAAGTTCAGTGAAATAGCTTCTTTTTTTACAAGGAATGGTTTACATCGTTATATCATGGGTTACTTGCTTAAGAGTTGAATGTACATACAGACGTTATTCAATAACTTTTCACGAATGATTTTAAAAATAGACTATTATGCCCAAACATAATGCTTAATTTTAACGAAATATTTTGTATAATCTAAACAGTATTAAATACATATAATAGAATAATGTGTTGCACAAACTCTTAGACTTTTTAAATCTAAATGATTTCTAAAGTTTGAATGGTTATATCTGGTGATGTAGATTCGATATTTGCAACGCTTTTACTGCAACTGATTTAATTAATCTTACTTCCTTGTTCCGATCATGTTACGATACCCGTTCATTTTTATTATCTCAAATATTCTGAAATTTATGGTAACTGATATAAATTGTAATAATGAAGTATGTCACTGCACTCCTGGAAGACATGGAGCTTATACATGGTATTAAATGAGATTATGTTAGATTCCACATGACAAATTATACAAAATATATATTACAGAGTCCGATGTAATCTTCATCAACTTGCTTCCACCATCTTTTTATTTTCCAATGTCGGTGTTGTCGCTGTCTGGGTGTAAAGATTAATTCGTATCCTAACAATTAATTGATTTCGGTGCAAGCTAGATAACATGTGTAAAATTTTAACTTTGATATAAGCACGATATACAACTATGACTTACTCCGGGATATTGACTTCAGCGATAGAAATATTGCAATCTTTGTAATCTGAAAATACGGTGCCCACAGAGCTTCATAGACAATAGAATCGAACTGAGTTTTAAGGATGCTGTTTAGTTTTCCATATTAAGTAATGCTAATTCAGTTTTGTACTGCAAAAATAGTTACGCCATTACATTCTAGCATCGTTTTGTTAGTGAGTGCTATTTTAATATTCGTTGTAATAATAACGGAAGCATATTTAAGAAAATGGTTATTTGATCTCACGAAACGTACAGTATTGTAAATATTCGGTAAAAATTCATGGCATTTAATCAAAATCTATATTTTTGAAAATCAAAAAATATTTTGAAATGCTGAGTAATCGGGCACGTGTATTTCTTTTGCAAAATATGTCCATGAAATTTTATAAAATATTACGTATATAATCAATTCTTCTCAAGAATGGCGATGTCTCCATTAAAACGCACAAGACTTCTGAAAGTGAAAGAGAAGGAAAAACTTTAAAAGTAACCGGAAAATCATTCATAAATTGGAAACAGGAAACAAATTCTCCATTCCTGTTCAAAAGACTGTCAAGAATTGTAAACAGGGAGATAGAGGAACATATAAAATAAAGACTCCTACTAAAGACAAAATTAATTTCCGAAGAAATCATACACCCCGAACCATATATATATATCCTACACGGAACTTTCATTTGCCTGCTATACCATTTGGCTACAGAGAAAGCGTCTGGTTATCAAAGTCAAATTACTGTTTTCAAACAACAAGTTTACTACGATATTTCTCGAACGATCATATCTGCACGAATGCGATATTAACGTTTACAAATGACGGCATATATTATGAAATGAACTGCGTTCTACAATTATTTTAATATATTTTCTTTTCATACTTTATTTTCCTACATACAAATATTTAAGTAAGTAAAATGTATGACTAATATTGAACACATTATAACATAATTATAGCATAACTTAAACTCATATTATTATCATACACCCCGAACCACGCTAATAGCTTGTAAGTGAAATAGAAAATTCCTCAGTTTTCTCTGAATTAATTTTTATAAAACTTTTCCCAGCTGGTTTGCACAATATGGCAACAACACAATTACTTTTTCATTATTCTGTATAACGTCCTTTAATTTTTATTTCAGATTCGACAGTTTTGGGATGAAAAACACTTATAGCTTTTGAATGCAAATAGCCAGCGATGCAAGTTCTCCTTCATGAAATTGACCTGATTGGTCCAACAATTCTTTTCCCAATGATATCAGCCCAAGAAACTGACACCTCCCTGCAAATGTTGACATCGTAAGAGTTGGTGACGCTCATCTCTGAAATACACCCGGCATTTTTCTAGCCTTCTAGATTTTACAAATAACTTGCGACAATTATTCCTTAATTCAGTACATGTCAAAGAGGGAAGGTCCCAAAATCGATTCGTTTATTACTTGCAGAAGGGTCTCCCAGGAATCGTCTGGCAAGGACATGAACAAAACTGCCTTTAGCATTTTCCTTGATGATAACAGCTTTCTTTTCATCGCTGATGTCTTTTCTACGTCACAATGTTCTTAGAGAATAGAAACGCTATTACCATGGTGCACCCTAAAACTGTGGAATCGAATCTAGTTCGTGTGGATATATTTGTCCTAACACATCCTAGAATATCTACTGTTTCGACAAGAAAAAAAAACCTTAACATTATTAACAAAAATCCCTTGAATATCGCTAAGGGATTGGAGCAATTTTCATTAAGGAAAATTTATAAAATGTCTTAACCACCACAAATAAACTAAAAAAAGAAATACTTATCCGTATAATGTAAAGATTGTTACTAAAATATATGAAATATATCTATGTATATATTTCTGCCATTACTTTATTGAACATCATGTTAACAAAGATCAGTCAGATTCCAGAACAGTATTTTAATCCAGATATTTTACTTTGCTCCCTCGCAGTGCCATTAATAGGAAGTATTTCTACGGACTGATTCTCAACGGCCGAAGAGGCTATGAAGAAAATGTCAGTGAGAATGATTAATTAAATGTTCATCTCATTCTACACTGAAGTCAAAGGCAGCCATTTACAAACTCGATAACATATATTGCGCGTCGAATACAATTCAGGGAGCGATGATTAAATTGTCACCATTTTATATTTTACATGCGTCCATTCGCGTTTTTTTTTTATTTTGTCGACTGCACAGTATAGTAGGATCAGTTGAGCATCGTCTGTGAGAAAAAGTTCACCATAACGCAATTCACTCAGCATAAACTTCGGAAACGGCACGATGAACTACTTGGCATTTGCGCCGTAACTACCAATATGAACATTTCAGAGTGTTGGGATGACAATCTGAGGACAGTGGTGGGTATTCGGAAAGAGTTGGAGGAGTCTTATGTCAACTACAAAGTCTTTTGAGTGATAGCGATGTTATGCCTCCATTGATCTTCCCACAGAACCTCACACTCAAGAGAGGGACTACATCAAATGACTTGATCAGATAGTGCTGCCCTCGGTCAATCGGGTGGCTGTTGGAAGTTCCCTAATCTGGCAACATGCCACGCAAGCAGGAGAATCCAGTCATGACAGTAAGTCACTTACATCTTGTCAGCTAACTTCTCAGACTGCAAGCCCCTTGATGATTATGTGTAGGTCACAGTTGAGCGAGAGACTAACAAAACTCCTTGTAAAACCAAAGATAAATTGAAGGAAAGGATTATGGCAGCATTCACCAATTAAACAACGATACGATCCAAAAGATTTGCAAGGGATTCCGAAGTCGGTTTGTGGCCGTTGTTGAAGCCCATGGCGATTTTATTAATAATTGTAATCTTTAATATGTCGAGATGTTTGTGTGTATTGTTGTAAATGTATCTATGAAAATGAGTTATCAGTATTATTTCCATTTTGGCGTAATTTTGAAACAAAAATGTATTCGTCGCAACGTTTATATGCCGCACAGAAAGATCCCAAGATGATAGTCTATGGTTTAGCTCAAACTAATCCTACTTACATCATTGACGTTTCTTTAAATAAATATTTCATGCCAGGCTCGGTATTACCAGCAACTAAAGTCATAGCCACATGTATTGAGAAATGATGTGAAAAGTACGACAATTAAAATCACAGACAAGAGCAATAGCTAGTGAAGACCAGGCGATAAATTCACCACAAGTTTCATTTTTCATTCGAGTTGGAAAATTTATTTTGGTAATTTTATCTTCAATCATCTTCGAGGGAATGTTTGTATGTACTTTAATATGTATGGATGCGGAAAATTCTCGTCAGATATCTAACCAAGTTATAACCGAATGAAAAATACTAATATTTCATGTACTTCATATTCGAATTGAGAAAGTTTCAGAGCATATTCCTATGTTTATATTAACGAAACAATCATTTACCTAAAACAAATGCAACAATTAAACTCTGAAATCGTCTAATATGTGAATAAATACTATATTCGAAACGCACACGAAACGAAGAGAACCTCCATTTTTAACATGTAAACTTTAAGAGAAAGGAGGTGAATTGTTTTGGACAATCTAAAGAATAGTACAAACAGAGAAACACTTTCCCATGCTAACCTATTGAGATGCGTTGTCGACAATACAGTCGTCTGTCAATTATACTGAGCGGAACAACTGAAATCCTTTTTGTATTTCCTTGAAACATCCTTTCATCCGATCAGTTCTTATGCTGCTCTATCTACTTTGAAAAATACTTCCCGGACATTCGTCTTTGCCGATTGCGTTACTAAAATTGCTTGCCACTTCCTTTTCATCTAGTTTTTTTTTTCTCTCTCGTTTCTTTTACATGCTGCATTTTGTTTTCGTTGAATTACATTATGTGTTCAGTCAACACTCCCGAAAAACTACTTTATTTTGACTTTTGTCCCAGTTATAGAGCAATATCCAATAGAAAGCTTTGATTTTATAAGTTTGAAACTCATTGCTGACATAGGAAAAATCCTTTCAACAAAGGAACGACTGAGAAATTCTCCTTACATGGGCGGCATTTTGGTAATGAAAACTGTGAATCTTCAGAGAAGTGTCTTTTTTTCTTTTTTTTTTTTGTTCTTCAAGTTTCTACTCATTGGATTTGATAGTATCTACTGTTAAATTGTTCTTATTTGATATAGATAAATTCTGACATGTTGTATTAAGTGAAGTTTTCTGAGTAAATATTTCTATTAATGTCTGTTTTATGAAAAAATACCGTGATATATTTAAAAAAAAATATCAGTTTTTTCTAAAGACTTTGAGTCTAAATTCATGTGCATTCTATATTTTTTCTAAAAATAAATTATTCATCAGACATATTTTATCACTTTAAACGTGATCTTTAGTGGAGACTTGTATTTGAGTAAAGACTCCATTTTTATATTAAACAGTTTATTTGTTATCGTCTGCCGGACTGAATATTCGAAAAATGTCATTAAGGAAAATTTGCACTCTCTGGCAGGTTTCGTACCTGCGTTCCCATGGGCAGATGGAGTTAACGTTACACCCGGTATGCTGTAACCAACTACAAAGTCGACCTGGGGATGCCTTCAAGTGAAAACTAGACTTGTCATATATCTCCCGTAATTTTTCTTAACTACACAGTTATATATCCAGCCGTAAACAAAGCATTTTTCCTAAAGAATTTAATGGATCTCTCTGGAAGGCTCAGGTCAGAAGTGGAAAGTAAATAAATAAACGTAGTTAAAGCGCAAATAGGCGTATCCATTAAAATAACGTGTTCTATAACCAAAAACGATCACATTGTTCTAGATCAAAGCACTTAGCTTACGGTCAAATCACGCTGAAATCACCGAAGTTAAGCATCGTAGAGCCAGGTCAGTACTTAGATGGGGGACCGCTTGGGAACACCTGGTACTGTAAGCCTCCAAAGTCCAACCCTTACCTCATAGTCGGTGGGGGGTGTAAACGGTAGTGTCAGAGCTATGCCGCCCGGAACTTGGTTCCTGGTAGGGCCACCCAAGGCGGACAGGTCTGACACACACGCCGGCTAACAAGGGCTCTGGTGAAAATCCAAGGAGCGTCTGCATCGGTAACCGGCGGCTTCTGGTCGTTCCTGTCTCTGCGTCTGTGGGAACCCCGCGGCAAGCAAGAACGTTATCCGAGTAGGCCAGGGTACCCTACTTCTGTAATTTATCCCAAGAATCTTCTTCTCATAACAGGAAGAAGCCGGCTCAAACTGCCCAGGGGGAATGCCGCATCAGTAGTAGTAGTAGATCAAAGCTCTTACATTTGTCATATTTTTCTTGTGTTATTTCATTCTATACATTGAAATTAAAATTGAGATAAATACTATAAGTACAAATTGGTCTAATTATCAAAGAAATTTCAAAGATATCCATGATTCTTGATTACATCCAGAAAGAAAGCGGAATAGCTCGGAAAAGTAAATAATAAGAAGCAGGCATAGGTATATTGAGTTATGTACAATCAGTACCCGAGGCGGTGGAAGGTTGAAACCGAGGTTAGTAACGAAAATTATTTATATATTTGTCTTGTATACATAAAAATGTATACACCTGTGATGAATAAAAAAAAAAGAATTGGCACAGTATGACATCAAGAAAAATCACTAGAGTTAAATAGAATAAGTTTGGTAATGTAGACTAATATATTAGTATGATAGATATTTTTATTATTGTTGATCATTAAAGATAATATATGATTATCATTCAATCGTTGAAAATTACGATTTACTTTTAAGGAATCAATTTAGCAATTTGCTTGGAATGTGTATATTGCCAACCCCAATGACCATAACATTTGGAAAATTTGCTAAATGTAATAAAAGACTTGTATATTTCTCACGTGGAAAGCATCTTGAGGAAACTGCAGGCAAGACAGGAAAAGTTATTATTTATTCAATGGACACAACAAGAGAAAAGCATCTGAATGTCAAATAACACGAGATAGGAGTGACAAGCATTCCTCAAATGAATTTGCCGATGGTATTTAACATAATGGTAATGGTAATAATAGTCGTTTCCCTAGAATTGACCAAGCAGCAAGAACTACTTTCGTTTAAAATTTAGGAAATCTTTCCCTTACAATCATTTTTTTTCAGGAAAATATGATTTTCATGTACAGTAGTTGATGTCAACTTTTCCAGTACTGATCGGGGTTTCCTTACTACGCTATTATTTGAAGTAGCGTTGAGTGAGCCTGATTATGCCATAATTTTTTCTTCGTTACTTGTGAAATCCATATAAGTTTTCGCTTCTATTTAATGTCTTCAATTGATATGGTTTCTGTTATTTGGTAAAGTTCTTTTTTTAAACAGTCTCCATTTCAGAATTTTAAAATAGGGATGATCTATGATAAAACCTGCGAAAGCTATTGTATAATTCTGAACTAGTTGGGTGTCAGTCATTTAAGGTGATGGTTTGGTTTTATAGCACTCTGCGGTATTAGGCAAAACTTCCTATGGCGCAGACTATTCTAGGTTCAGGTGTGTCTTCTATACTGATCCACACGCTGATGTATCTGAAATGGTTAGTATTTACTAATTCCACTTCCAGAATTTCTAAGATGGATTCAACGTATTAGACATACCTTCTTTTATTTTAATTCCAAATCATAGATTCTAATTTGAAAAGTTTTATTTTCATTCAATTACTTGGAACACTTGGTATGAATTGCTATGTCCTCTACATAGCCAGTATCTATCTATCTATCTGTGTCTGTCTGTCAGTTTCTCTCTCCATCTGGCCGTCTGCAGGTCTCTCTCTCTCTCTCCATATATATATATATATATATATATATATATCAATGGACTTCTTCCTCTTAACATGTCCTTCTCTCTCACTCACTCGCACAGATATATAAACATATGCACACTCTAGATTTCTAGTTTATATTCAGCACATATATGTGGTATCTATCTATCTATCTATCTCTCTCTCTCTATATATATATATATATATATATATATATATATATATATATATATACATACAGCAGTAGAGCCCAGCGTTTCCCAGGGATGTAACAGTAAGAGATAGATCAAGTATCGACCATCATAAAGACTGAAAAATAAAATTGACAAAGATTATTGTTTAAGGTGGACGGACACGCATGTCTTAATTAGTTTGTTTTTGTTGTTTTTGTTTGTTTTTTTTTTTTTACGAATTGTTCAAACCCAAACTCAAACAAAAATATTGTTTTCAATCGTTATGAGTCTACCGATTAAATAGAATTTTTATTATAAACAATTGTCTTGTAAATGGAATTTTTAAAGCATTCTGAATGTAAAAATAAAGAAGAAAGTGTGCAAGACAATAAGAAACACTACCTGCCAAAAAAAAAGTGAAGTTTTGTTGAAATCGGTTGAAAAATGTAGCAAATCCGATCCCATATATAAACGAACACACACCCACACAAACAACCTGGGTTTTATAATAAGTATAACTAGATATGAGTTCTCCCCTTTTCATTATCGCGACAGCGATGACTCTAATCCTGTTTTCAAATTGATTTCGTGCAAAAACAATTGTTTTTCCAATTTTCGGGGCTGTCAGAATCACCGCAAGGTAATTTTACGTAGACCTGTGAAGTGTTGCTGAAATCAGTTGAAAAATGTAGGAAATCCGATCCAATATATAAACGAACACACACACACACAACCTGGGTTTTATAATAAGTATGATACATACATACACTCACACACATAAGACAGTATGGGTGAATTTTCGCCTTGTTACATGTTTAGTATTGCGCATATGCGTTGTTTATTTTTGATTTTTTTGGTCTGCAGAATGGTGGATGAGTCTAATGGTGGTTAAGAAAGCAAAGCAGCTCGGAAAATCGCAGGATTAACCTCAGTTCAATCAGAAAACGCCATCAATAATTTACTGAAGTGTACACAGGTGTTCAGTATGCAAGTGATATAACCTAGAAGCTCCAATGAGATTAAATCTGGCAAAATATCTTTGAAATGTAGAATTTAGCATATGAGATGTTTTCAAAACCTTCGATTATCTGATCTGATTTAATTTAGAATGCAATACCATAATATTGAAAAAGCTGGAGGAATGTTTTTAATGGTTTCTTAAAATATGACAATATTCAAAATGATGTTCATAATATAATAAAACTTTTTTATTTAACTAATGTGTGATAAATATTATGTAATGTTGAATATATCTACTGGAATATTCTGATATATAGAACTCTATATTGATACATTATATTAGAATTATATAATGCAATCTATGTCGTTCTTGGAAATAAATATCACTGGAATTGTTGGTGAATTTCACAGGTCTCTTCGACAAACTATAATTCATCGATGCCTCATTTTATAGGCATTTCATAAAATTAAATTGCATGAATTTATATCTTTATGAATATCTCGCAGTATGACTATTTTGCCTCTTAGATTTTGCTCAAAGAATTAGAAGTAATAAATCTTCTATTATTCGAAATACGAGAAAATAATAATAAAACATCGATTTATATATGAACTTTTTAAAAGAAAATAGATTAATTAAAAATATCTTCTACTAAAATGTGCTTACATGTACGAGCCGGGTTTTGCATGTGATTTCAAATCGAGCTAAATGACAAATATCTAGTTTCCATTGTCTGCAATTGCGGAAATTTGCTACTTATTTCAAGTAAGGGGTTCTGGAAGTGACAACGACCGAGGTGAGAAAACTTTGAAATATTCATCTTCTGTAGAAATATGGGAAAAAATCTTAAAATAATGAGCGCACGAATGACAGAAGATAATACTTTCATGACAAAAAAGAACTAAAACGATTTTATTATTTGCCATTCCGCCATTGCATTCGAAGTAACTTAAGGAGGATAGTCACAGTTTGAGCCGTATTGTAATGTTTAAGAATGCTTTCTTCGGGGGACAAGTGAATTGTTGAACCTATAACCATTAACTGTCATATTTGACATGAAGAAAGGAGAATTATCTTGTCTGTGATATTTTTGGCATTTGGTACTAGTGAACTTGTACATACAGTATAATATTCTAATTAAAAGTGAAAAATATGAATATAAAAAATGTTCGCTTTCCAAGTTTGAAAATATTCTGTTTTAGGTTAAAAAAATCCCTTTTCGACAAAGTAAGACTTCCAGGGATTTTCTTTCCATAACATACGATTAATATTAAAAAGTTAATGTTTCCTTGGAAGCTTTGCCTTGAAAATATTAGTCGAACCGCTAAGTAAATCTTAGATGCTATAGAGAATATACGGTCGAATATTACGAGCAAACTATGTGGGAGATGATTTGGCCACACTTTGGAAAACAATTAAATCTGTATTTAAAAACGTGGATCAGGTAAGCTGTGAATAACAAGCTAAAAGATGAAGCATCGACTCAGTATTTAAAAAAATAATATGTCCATAATTAAACGAACTCTACACACAAACATATAAAAACTTAAATACAAAGTATGTATTTTTCTAATTGTATATATTTAACATGAAATTTAATTGTGCAATATTTCATAAAATAAACGTAAATTAATTTATTCGTTTACGATAGAAACAATTTCAAAGGCGACATTTAATAAAGATATCCAACTTGAAATTATATAGATAGAGTTTATCATCAGGGGGATTATCCTATTTCAGATATAATTAATATATCCTCGCTGGTAAAAAAAAAAATTAAATTGAACGCGGAATAAGCAATGATAAAATAACAACCACAATGAGAATCCCATATTAAAATCTAATAGAGATGGTTTTACGAAAGGAGTGATTCAGATTTTTTTCATGATGACACAGATATTCATTCTTTCTCAGAAGTTGTAATACCTCATGTGACACCATCGGCAGTTTTGAAAGTTCACTACTAAGCTTTTTAGCTTGTTTTATATATATATATATATATATATATATATATATATATATATATATGTCAGTGATACATTGTGGATAATCTATTCTATTATATTTGGGTAGTTTATTGTTGTATTCTAAAAGTTATTTTTGTGGGCGGTAACGGTTGCGTTTAGGAGTATTCAAGGGGCTATTGAGTAAGAATAATCCTGGACTCGAATGAATGCAGATTTTGGCTTTTAAGTTTTTGTTGTTTGGCGTTTTGAAGCATAGTTATTTTCCTGTTGTTTTTTTTTTGTGTGTGCTGTGAAGAGTTTATATGAGTGCTGCCGGGAATCCAGTATCTTTTATGTGTCACATATATATTACTCTATTTAATAAAAAACTAATATATATGCAAGCAAATTTGATTAAAACAACTGAGATTTTCTCTTTCTATTTCGGATTGAATGTTAAGCATATCGCTCAAAGTTGTGTACAATCTATCCGAAATTCATATTTTGTTATTTTCCTTCAAGTACTTTCAGCTATGGAAATCATTCTCCAGAATCGATAATGGCTGTAAATATAGAAAGTAATGTTTTACTTTTTACTTCTGTGGACAACAATCTCTGTTCATTATAATATAATTCATGTATTAATCTTATTAGACTAGTCTAACCGATTGTCTGATTTGATTCGAAATGAAACGCAAATTTATTTTTTTGTTTTTTTTGGGTTTTTTTTTGCAAAGAACTAAATAAAAGAAAGCACATCAAAATGAGGATCAATGCGGAAGGTCGAAACAGTGTTTAAATGATCTTTATTGGTGTTAGCCTGTCTCATAGAAATCGGATTGAAGTAACTGAAAATCCGATCCACTGTTTTCTTCCAAATGCACAATTAAAAAATAGATTTGTAGAGAGCCATGATCACCTGTCCTGTAGAACCAGAAAATGTCTTACGATTCCTTAAAGCATATTATCTGTTGAGCATTACTGTGATAATTTTAACCATTCTGCATTGGTCATTATTTCCTTACTTCATATTTAATATCACGAATATATCAATGCTTTTGCGCTTTCAGTTTCGATGTTGTTACAATTGAAGAGTTGCTTCATATAGACCTGGTCAACCTGGTATGCTTTGGATTCAAACCTTATGACCTTCCTCATTTTTTCCTGTTGGTGAAGAATATCCTTGGCTTCTGGTATAGTTTTATCTTTTCTTTTTACATATTGGGTGACTGGCAAATGTTCAAGTTTTCAATCACTACATTTATCGTTATTTAGATGATAGCACTTATCCTATTATTGCTTATAGACGACGGTTTATTTAATCTCAAGCATTTACTTGGGATTAACTGTTGTCACGTAAGGTCAACAATTCAACGGGACATCCACTTTTTTGCTACAATAATTTGACCTTCACTCATATATCATTAAGAGATTCTACTTTGAGTCCACAATTGACATATGTTTTAAATTTGTTTTTAAATCAGGCTTCAAATTCATGATTGCATGTGGAGTTGCATTGGAATAGTAAGCAGTGGATATTGTTTGTAATGTTTTTAAAAAATTCTTAACATGACTTTGCTTTATAATGTACTAACTTTACAATCACTTTCTGGAAAGGAATTAATCACACAAAATAACCAATGAATCAATTACCAAAGCTTCCAAATAAAAATACTCTCCTCAATTATGTAACTAAAAAGAATAACAGAATTCCCATTTTCTTTTATTTACTCACAACATCCAGAAAATTATCCTCACATTATCTAAAGATAACTGATGTGGGGCCAAAATTAGGACCACAGAAGGAAAACACGGAACACGGATTAGATGTAAGAAAGATATATTAACAAGAGGTTACAGACATAGCGTAAGCCCAGCTTACTATATCTATCTCGATGTCGCTCAGTGTGACTCTCTGTGTGACTCTGTGTGTCAATATTTATTGTTATTATACAAACAAATGTGGCACAAGGCCAAAAAAGGGGATTGGGGAATGACGGTCTTCTTCTGTCATTAATCTAAAACTTAGCTAGTCACAGACACTGACCCAGACATGCCAACAATAAACCAATCACCAAAACATCACATTCACTCCTACCAATCTTACTACGTCCACCATAATACCTCAGTTTTCTATGACGTCCTAACTAGTCCCCCATATGTACAAATATTGTTCATGGGGAGGGTCATAAAATTAACAACTTTTAAAAATCCCCAAATGTGTATTTACAGAATGGACTAAATATTTACAAAAAACTAAACAAAACTGAGTTAGTAATAAAACCCCCCACAAACTATGAATGTGGCAGAAACGTCAGTTAACTAGACGAAATCGATGCGGGACTAAGAAAAGATTACACATTCAGACCATCAAGCATTCACACAAACACTCACTCATTCATACACAACAACAAATACGAAAACACACACCCGAAACGAAAGGCATCCCGCATCCACCAGAAAACTGACATCACTAACCACCTAACGAGGGAGGGATGGGGAATTAAACAAAAGTAAAAGAAAATAGGGACAGAAATAAAAAGGGACCAATGAGCTTACATACCCTAGCTAAGTTAAACGGGAAAAAAGGAAAAACTAAATATTCAAAAACAAAACCTAGTCTAACCTAATATCTGGGTGGGTTGCCAAAGTTAAACCCTGTTAGGACAATATTCTGTGCCTAACTGACATCTAAATGCCACTCAAGGTCAGCCCCTTTCACTCTACACATTCGCGCAAGATTCACCCACTTTTTGGCGAATTCTGATGATGGGAGCCGCCGCCTTTCTGTCCTAATCTTGACTTTAAGCTGATGCCTAAAGTACAAGATCAGTTGGGAAGAGGCGAACTTCTCGCCTTCATAGAATCCCTTCTGTCGCGTCGTCCAAATCACGACTCGCATAACCCCTAGTAAGCAACAGAACACATAGTGTTCAGCCTTCGTCAATTGCGATACCACATTGCTACAAACAGAACTGGCTTCCAGGACAAAAAAACTTTCCCTGCAGCATGCGAACCATGAGGCCTTCAACAAACTTGCACAACGGCACTACCGCACTGCACTGAAAAAGGCGTGACCAATGGTCTCGACATTCCCAGTACAGCGACGACAGTTTGATATTTCCCAAGCCTGCTGAACAAAGTCTTTGCCGACCCAGAGGGCCCCGCGAATCATCAGCCAGGTGAGTGATGCCTCATCGTTATTGAGGCATTTCAACCCAGGCGCCCAAGGCCAAACCGAGCGAGCCTCCTGCTTCGTAAGACCGAGCTCGTCGATCAGATCATCTTGAACGGCCCCTAACTAACACACGATATAATGCCTTACGAGACAACGCTTGGGCGTCGGAGAGGCCAACCGACGACCGCAAGAGGAGCTTCAAAGCGCGACGACATTCACGATAGAAGGAGCACTCGCCACGAGGAGTACGACCGGCCTCCTCCTCGCACGGGTGCACACTTCTCAGGGATGGGAAATGTTTACGGACATCTTCTTTCCAAAAGGTGCCCACCTCATCCAAACCGCGACACATTCGGTCGAGAAAGGTAATGCGTAGCATATATTGACGAATCTCAATGCTAGGCATTCCCAGACCGCCCTCAGAGGGATGAAGGCAACAGATCTCGCGAGATGCCATGTGGGCCTTGCCTCTCCACAAGAAAGAGAACAAGGCCTTGACTAACGATGTTAGTCGGGCATACGGGAGTGGAAGCACAGAAAGACGGTAGAGGAGTATCGGATAGATGTGGGAACCACAAACTTCCGCCCTTCCCTTCAGGGAAAGTCCCCTCCGAGACCACAGACTAGCCGCGACCTCGGCCCGCTCTTGTACCTCCAACCAATTCTTTTTCCAACTGGAGATCAGGACCGAACTAGACGCCGAGTATCTTGATCGGCCCATCCGTCCAGAGGAAAGGTCCGGGAAGAGAAACTCCCTTCCACGCACCCAACCGCAAGCCCACAGACTTATCGCGGTTGATTTTGGCCCCTGTCACCATCTCATAGCCACTGATCTGCTTACTGACTTCGTTAATCTCGGCTCTGCTCGACACAAGAACCGAAACGTCGTCGTCAGCATAGGCAGAATACCTGGCCGAGGTGTTAGCACCAGGCAGCGAAATACCGCGTAGGACCGATTCGCCTTTAACTTGCGAAGGAAAGGCTCCAACGCAAGAACGTAAAGCAGCGGCGATAGCGGACAACCTTGACGAATGGAGCGAGACAATACGAAAGGCTTTGATCTTACCCCATTCACTTCCCCAGCGCACCGGGGTCGCATACAAGAGACGGATCCAGGAGCGAAAGTCGGCTCGAAACCGGCCGCCGAAAGGACAGCCTCCAGAAATCGATGGTCAACCCTATCGATGGCCTTGGACTGATCTAAATTGATCAGCGCGGCTTCACTGTCGACTTGTTCTAAGATCAGGCGTACCATATGAAGGTTATCCTGAATAGTCCTGCCCTTCACAGCACAAGTCTGTTCAGGGCCAATCAGACTAGACAGGACAAGCTGCAAACGGTTGGCCAAGATCTTCGCCAAAATCTTTAAGTCAGTGTTTAACATCGTTAAAGGGCGAAAGTTCCCTAAACCATCCCTCCGTCCTTGTCCTTACGCAGCAACTTGATGACACCTCTAGTGAAGCGTTGAGGTAAAGACCCCTGCCTCATCCAGTGGTTGTACATCGTTCCAGCAAAGGCACAAAAACGTGCGACAACCTCAAGTAAACTTCGTAGGGCAGACCATCTAATCCCGGAGACTTATCCAGGCCAACCTGCTTCAGCGCTTCCCATATTTCCGACTCTGTTATGCGGCCCTCGCACCTAGCCACTTCAGCTGCCGAGAGGCAGGGAAAGTCAGCTAAATAGGCGTCGAACTGAGCAGAACTCAGACCGGGCTCCCTGGTGAAAAGCTCCTGAAAATAATCTCGAAAGACCTCACATATGCCCGCGTTTGTAGTCACAGTCCGCTTATCAGGTAATGTGACGCACGCTATATGTCGCCTAGCCGCGCTTCGATTCTCCTCTACACGCAGTTCAGCGGCCATATTCGTTGCCCTCAGAAGACATTCTTTTTTTTAACCTAGCCCCTAACTACCAGAGCTTGATCCTTCTTGATAAGCAAGGAGGCCAACTCTGCCTTAGCTAAGACTATGTCCCCACTAACACGGGATTTCACGGCCCGATTAACTTTTTTTCTTCTAAAGCCGTTTGCGCCGCTAATTTATCTAAATTGAGCCGACGACTAAAGTCGGCAGCAAACGAACGAATCTTAGATTTTAATTTGCCCCACCAGGCATTTCCCACAACCGCTCCCGTCAATTCCCTCTGGATTGTTAGTAGCAGCTGGTCCCGGAAACCCTGATCACTGAAAAGCGAACAGTTCAATTTCCAGTAACCAGCCAACTTAACCTTAGGTTTATCTAAGTTTACACGGACCCGGACAAGCCTATGGTCCGTATAAACTATATAATGGAAACTTGGACAGCCTAAGAGCCCTACATCGACTCTCCTAACTAAGACTCGGTCCAGGTAGCTCGCAAGCGAGCCAGAGCCGAGCTGCCACTAGTAGTCCAAGTCCATGCTACCTCCTGAGGGGGTGTTCATTCCGGAACTTATCGACAAGTTCAAACCCATCGATAAAGTCCCGAAATGGTTTCACATCCGGGTTGTAGGTACCTTTTTTTTGCCCTATTCGATCTATATCGGGGTCAAGGACGGCATTCCAATCCCCGCTAAAAGTACCCGACGAGACGTCGTCAAGAACGGCGCGATCTGCCGAAACAAAAGCAGGCCGCTCGGAATGGATATTGGGCGCATAAACCCCAATGAGACGAAGATGCTTATCCTTTATGGTAACATCCAGCACGCAAAGCCTGCCCGCCGGATCTGCGAAGACAAGGGTACATGCAGCCTTCAAAGACCTGCAAGAGACCCCTCGAACAAGAATAAAGGCGAACCCCCAGACAGTATGTCCTCACGAATTAAACGGGTCTCTTGCAAACAACATATAAAAGCCTCACCCTGCGAGACTCGGACCTCAGGATTCAAATAACCAGAGAGCCAAGGCCGATTAGGGTTGCCCTTCAGGATAGAACATGGCTGGGGATGGATCCCGACGCCATCTCAGACGGTATCGTCCTGAGACAAGCCGCCGATGTCGAAGGGTATGTGAGTTTTAAGAATGGGTGAACGAAAAACCCTCCCTTTAGTTTTTGGTTTGCATCATCACAATCCGGGTCTAGTAAACAGCAGGGGCACCATTTTTAAGAGATGATATTCAAATCTCCCCCCCGGGCCCGTTCTAATCACTGTTAAGACCCTCTTGGCGGAGGGGAAATTTCGGGCCTTTCTATCTCTTTGTTATTGATGTTTTGGAAATTCCAAAGGATTTTTAAATATTTTGGATTCCTAGTTTGTCCAAAAACCCTCTCCGCCTGGTCCGGAAACGCGGCAGACGTCTTCCCCTGGGAAATAAGGCGGTTTCATTTTTTTTTTCTTTTGTCAGCTATATTTTTCAGGACTTGACTCTTTTTTTGAGGTGTGACTCTCTTTTTCTGAATGGGTGTATGACTGGGTGTGGACATTGGCGAAATGTTAGGGGTGGTTGATGGGGTCCACCCAGAAGGAGTCCTTACTGGCGAAGGCTTAGTTGAGTGTATATGTTTTGCTGGTGAATTTGACAGTGATTTGGGCGGATGAGGCTTTGTAAATTTGGATGAATTAGGGGAAGACGGGGCAGAGGATAGAGGGGCCGGTGCCCCCGACGATTTTTTTTCTTTTCCCCGCTTCGCTTCCAATTTTTCCTTCAGTTTCTTAATATCTAGAATTTTCTGCCAACTTGGCTCATTCAACTTTTTGCGCATCTGTCGCCGTCTTTTCGTATGACGCAGAGGCGTCGCCCTCAGCGCTGGTAGAGGGAATGGGGCTGTAGGTGATGATGTCCCTGGAGTCATGCTGGGACGGAGGAACCGCTGTTTGGCTCTTCCCTTGCCCCTAACCACGAGGTGCCATTCCCCCCTCATCCTTCTCCTTAACCACACTAGTGGCAGGCGTCGGTTTCAGGGGGGCAATGTGGGCTTAGACCCAACCGAGGGACTTTGCCCATAGGTCCGCCTCGCAGCTAGACCCATTACAGGTGCCGCGGATTTAACCTTATCGGCCAAGGGGGTATTTTGGTCGCCCAGACCGGAACTCCAGGGGCCTTCTTCCCTGGGCAGGAGGAGGAAAGGTGACCAGTCTCTCCACACCTCCAGCAAGTCGGTCGCCTACCAGTCACAATGACCGGCATTTTCCGGTCACCTAAAACCAAACAGTTGGGGACGGACTTGAAGGCCTCTTGATCAAGCATGATGTCAAACGTCCATCCCCGTTCAGATTGTCGGAGAGAGCTCCTAAAATCTGGCCGTACTGCATAAAAAATGCAGCCAGAAGCTCTCCCTGAAATTTGAGGAGGAACCTCAAAAACGGCCACCCTGGTCTGCCTGCGGGCCCTCATACTCTGTTCTCAGAATTAGATCCTTAGTGATTAATTCTTTTTTTGGCCATAGACAGGCAATCTTCTGGTGTGAGCAGCAGAATGCCCCACATGAAAAATCCCCTACCTTTTATAACTCTTTGGGGTTTTATACGCAGGGACAGAAGTGATTTAATCACAATGTCTTTTGTGGAGCGACAAATCTTTTTAGTTTTCTCGTCCACCACAAAAAACCGTCACCATTTTTTTTAGCGAACATACTGAGTTCCTGGACATCATCGACGAACCCATCTTTCTTCACCAGTTGGGCATAACCTTTCGCCTTGTCCAGGAAATCCGCCATGTTCAGTATACAATTCGGAGGAGACTTCCAACAAGAGGGCGACTCCACTGAAGCGTCTTTAGAAGCAACATTCGGACTTTCTCCTTTTCTGGATGAACTCTGGTCATTTTTAGGGCTGTTATTAGCTTTTGGGCTGTTGTTAGCTTTTGGGCTTTTACCAGCCCGCTTTTTCATGTCATCCTTTGGGTTGGTATTATCCACCTTCCCAAAGAGGTCTTTTTTCTTACTTTAGACCGACTGCCTTCGTCGGCCATACTGAAGGGTTGTGAAACCAACCACTAGCGGGGTTTTTTAAACGCACAGGGAGAGGAGTTGGGAAAAAAAAAAAAAAAAGAAAACCTGGATAAACCAGGAAATTAAAAAAACAAACAAACAAACAAAAATTAAATGAAAAAGACTGAAAACAGGTAAGACTTAAATAAAAATAAAAATGGCGCCCGAAGGCAGCCGAAAATGGAAAAAAAAAACCCAGAAAATTTCTCTTTTTTTTACCAAAAAAAAAAACTAAACAAAAAGTACAAAAATAGAAAATAAAGTTTAGCGGCTGAGGCCGCTAAAGAAAATGAATTAAAAGAAACTAGTCAAAATAAAAAGGAGAAAGAAGGCGACTGAAGTCGCTAAAAAAAATATAAAAAGAAATAAACAAAAAGCTTCTTTTTCTTTTTTTTTCTAAACTGGTCTTTTTTTTTAAATAAATAAAAAATAAAAAGCAGTCGTCCGGTTTGACAAAGTCTTACCGGACTAAAAAAAGAAAAAATTTGAGCTAAGGCCCAAATACAAAACAAACAAAAAGAAATAGAAAAAATTAAAAAGAATGAAAATAAAAAAATAACTTATCAGATAAAAAAAGGTCCGATGTTATTCACACGAAAGTTCGTCCAAAAAATACGCAGCTGAAAAGAAACAGTCTCACTGGAAAAAAGGGGGTGCGAGAGAAACGGTCAGAATAAAAGTCAAAACTGTCGCTCGGTGTGACTCTGTGAGTCTCTCAAGAGTGCTATGTCGCCTACTTAATATAGGCCTGGAAGAGTCCATTGTGTAGGTAGTTTCCGGTCTCACAATAATAACCAACATTAAAATTAGACAATACTATTAGCAGTTTATTTAGTGATAAACCACTACACGCGAGGAGATTGACGCCTCCAACTCTTCAGACTTTTAATATCATGAAAATCTGCACGTACCACCGCACCAATGGAATGTCAACAAAGCCCCGTGTCGTGACACTCCCAGCACCGCCAGGTACTCACGTAGTATTCAGACCACCTGCTTAAGCTGTGATAGTTCCAATCATTTATATCTACTTTTCTAGCACAAATGCAAGGAGGGGGTGGGCGAAAACGGTACAGAGTTCCGGTTACAGTTCAGTAACCACAATAAAAGCATCAGGTGCAACAACAATTTCCCGGAATCTGTACACTTCAGCCAAAGTGGTCACAGCATGGATGACGTCACGTGGGTGCTTTTGACGTTTGGATTCGGCAATCAGGTGGATAGACGCAGATCAGAGTTGAAGTATACCTAAAAGTCAATGCCCACATAAAAGGACTAAACGGTGACATACATTTACTCAGAGAGTATAATTTCGACATGAAACCCATTACCAGCAAAACCACTCTTTGAATTAGTAAGCCCTCTGCCCACATTTTAAATCCAAATTTTAATGGTCATTTCCTAATATCCCAATCACCCTCTTCTATACCATCTTCGGTTCTACAACCATAGTTCTTTTACATACAAGATTATGTGGTGAGTGAGGAAAGTTTGTGTAGATACATATAGATCTGGTATTATGAATTCATATCTTTACGCATGATGAGATTTGCGTGGTAGCTAGTGTATATTTACACAGAGTTTTGTGCATTTATGTACATAGCTCATCTACATTTGTATGCGCTTTTCTCCTCATTTCTCCATCATCATCATTATTATTATTAATATTCTGCATCCCCATTTTCTGACAATGTTTTATAAATTCTTTTAATCAAAACGTTTTATCCATTTATTTGTTCCTTTCCTTTTGTTCTTTCATTTTATTTTTATTACTTTTGCCTTTGTTCCCCCACTCTTTTCCTGTCTCGCCATATTTCTCTGACGAACAATCTTTGGCACTGATCACACACGAAACGTCTTCCCAACCACGTGTTCCATGGTCATCTTCCTTTATAATCACAATCTCAATCCCCCACTACCCAGAATGATAAGAATAAAAAGGCATGACGCTTTCATAAAGAGGAATCAGACAAAAATTTGTTTTTTTTCTAATAACACAATCTCCACAGGAATTAATCCCCATTTCTCTGTGTAATTCTGGTGCTGATGACGAAGGACACAGGCGCGACTGAAAATTCCGGACTTAAAACCTTACTTTCCGTGTTTCATTTCTGTCATGTGGTTAATAATTAATATTTAATAAAAGTTTTTTTTTTTCGTACTGGTTATATTGATACCTCTTACTCTGCCCTTGTATTATTAATCAATGCATCTATTTTACACACACACGCAGACATCTCTCTCTCTCTCTCTCTCTCTCTCTCTCTGTATATATATATATATATATATATATATATATATATATATATATATATATATATATATATATATATATATATATGCATAGATGAACTCTGGCATGCATGTGTGTTTGCATATTCAGGTAAAGAGATAGAAAGGTAAATAATATATATATATATATATATATATATATATATATATATATATATATATATATATATATATATATGTGTGTGTGTGTGTGTGTATTATACCTCTATTCATTCTCTCTCTCTCTGTTTTCTATGATTCTTTAATTCATTCTTTTTTTCCGTTTGTTTGCACCTGATCATTCGTTGTATTTGACATTTGATGTTATTTTAAATCTATCTTTTTTTGGCTTAAATCTATCTCAGAATAGTATGTTACTTGCAGCACTAAATATAAACCGCTCTGCTAGATCAAGCGATTAGATATTTTCACAAGACTCAACATTTTTTGTAATCTTTTCTTTCATCGAGGCAAACAACCGTCTCTCGATTTTGAAGATGTTTCAGTGTACATATACTCTTCTTACATTCTGCAAACACTCAACATTCGTTGCAATATATTCAAAAATATATGTTTCGCTATGTGTGAAATTCATAAATGATTCCATGTTCCTTTGTCACATGAAATTTTACCTTCTTCATCTCAATCTATCAAATTGTGTGTGTTATTCTTGAAAAGCATTATACAGTGAAATAAATCGACTTTTGTTTTGATTACAGGGGAATAAATCAAAATCTAAGCCTATGAAAAACTTTCATAGCGGTAATTTCGTAACTTCCACAGATATAATTCCAAAAGATTATCGTTATCTAAAGCCAGTGTTCTGAAATTAATTCTTTAGTCAATTCTTTCTTTCTTTTTTTCTCTTTCATTCTTTCTTTATCTCTCTCTCAAACATATATCACGCAAGACGCAAATTTCCTTCTTTATTGTTTATATATTTTGATTTTTTTGTTTACCATTTCTCCATTTTCACATTTATGGATGTCTGTCAATCTGACATTTCATCTCACTTTCTACTAAATATGAACTTTTCGCCAATTCAATAAAAGTACTGGAAATGGTAATGCGAATATGGACAGTTTCCTCATACGGAAATATTCGCTATGCATAGATAGAGCAGACAGTACCACCTTCAGATGAAATTTAGATTTCTCAACATCTGTTATCGTTTTCCAGTATTAAGATGTGGCCTGACGATTGCATATAGCATGAAACAGACTGTCGCCTCTAAGTGTTGATTTCTATGTTCTCTTTTATATTTACACACTCTCTATCTCTGATATTGGGCACTTTATTCCATAAATATTGCACACCTTAAGACTATATTTTTTATATATATATATATATATATATATATATATATATATATATATATATATATATATATATACTCGCAGAAATACTTGATGTTGACTGCGTTATGGTGCCAAAACTGTTGCCTATTGTCTGAAAAATATTGATTAGAGTGTATTGAACATGTAATAATAAATGGTTGTTAGCATTCATGTACGGCATACAGTTATCTGCAGCCAGGTAACGCAATAGAAATGACTGTCGATTTTCATGTAGAACAAAGAGGTGCTTCCTCCAGGTCATTATCAACATATAAATTTCTGGAATGTAATCTCTATATTTTGGTCTATAAATGAAGCAATATATATATATATATATATATATATATATATATATATATATATAACTGGATAAAGTTTGAGCAAACTTTAAACATAGACATATTACAGGAATTATTTATTACAACAGACATCAATAACAGAAATTATAATGTTATAGTAATTTTGACTATATGTCCAATTGCTTGGTTGAATGTAATGAGTACGGAAGTAAAATATAAATTCTAACGTTCACAGCATTAATTCAAAAGCGGTCTCAATAGCAATAGCAGAGCAATAATTGTTTATTATAACACATACATACAGACAAAAACAATTTACTCATTACAAAGATGCAATTTCGTTTCAGTGCATTTAATTGCACTTCGATGGTGAGAACCAAAATAGTTACGAAGAATTCTGTTTGTAAGCAAGCCGCATGTGAAACGTCACTACTTTTATTTTTGCATATGTTTGAAAAAAAAAAAAAAGAAAAAATACATAAAGGCAAATATACGAGGATCATTCAATAAATAAGGTGAATTTTTCGGTATACGTTCTTCTAATACAGATAGAAGCTTACTTTTTTCATTTTTTTTGTTTTACTTCTTTTTCACATGGATTTAATTTCATTTGCAGATTAAAAAAAAAACTTTGAGAGTTTTGGTGATTAAAAAAGATGGCCGACCAAGAAGCATGCTCCAGGATTGAACAGTGGTCAGTTATCAAGTTTTTGGTTGCTGAAGGGTGCAAACCTGTTGAAATTCATAGGAGAATGTCAACTGTGTATGGCGCCACATGTTTCAGCCAAAAAGATGTCTACAAGTGGGCTAAATTGTTTAAAGAAGGACGGAGCAATGTTGAGGATGAAGACAGGCCTGGGAGGCCTACAGAAGTGAGGTCCCCTGAGGTGATCGAATCAGTCAATGACCTCATTCAGTCTGACAGAAGAACTACTGTGAACTGCTGAGGCAGGTAATATAGACATAAAGAACAAATGCAGGAGTCATCAGTCAGAAAAAGTCATCTTGCATCATGAAACGCAAGGCCTCACACAGCAGCCTAAACGGTGCAGTCCATCAACGAGGTGGGCTGGGAACTGCTCCCACATCCCAATTACTGCCCTGACCTTGCCCCTTGAGACTTTCACCTGTTTGGTGCCTTGAAAGCGTCCACGAGAGGCACAAAGTTTAAAAGCGACGATGAAGTCAAAAGTGTTGTGAGCGACTGGCTGAGACATCAGTCCAAAAATTTTTACGCTGAGGGAATACGGAAGCTTGTTCACAGATGGGAAAAGTGTGTGACATTGCTAGGAGTCTACGTTGAAAAAAAGCCAGCTTCTATCTGCATTAGAAGTCTTTATAGCGAAAAATTCACCTTATTTATTGAATGACCCTCTTATATTATATATATATATATATATATATATATATATATATATATCAGAGTGTGTGTGTGTGTGTGTTTGTGTGTGTAATAATAACATATATCTATATATGTATATAACAATATATATATATATATATATATATATATATATATATATATATATATATATATATATGTCAATATGCATGTATGTACGTGTGGGAATTACCATGCCTTGTTGCGATATGTTTATTGTCGCTTTCCAGTCGCAAGTTTTGAAATTCAGTTTTTACCATATCCAGTTCTATACACTAGTTTTAGGTCTCATCCGCACTACAGACACAGAGATGTGATATATATATATATATATATATATATATATATATATATATATGTGTGTGTGTGTGTGTGTGTGTGTGTGTGTGTGTGTATGTGTATCTTTATCTTTATTCATCTCACTCGATATAGAAGTTCAGAACAAGGCAAGTGTATCCATTTTATATTAGCAGTGTGCCCACTAAAGTGAAAAATAGACCAAAGTCTCTGTAATATTTTACATATTCATGAAAAATGTAATAAATCTTAAAAATATCTACGTGATCATGTCACCTCGCGCTATTTTGAGACAGTGTGTATTTGAAATATGAACGCCGCGATTTCGCATAATCTGACACTTTATGCATTACCATGATCGCGTTGTCTCCGATGATCCTCGAAAGATGCATCGTCAGTGCCCTTCCGCCTTACGACTTACAACTAATTCATATTCAGCACGTTTACGGATTGGTCCGTGGGTTAGCCTTAATTTTTAAAGCAGGCTATTGTACTCGTTGGGATGACCCACATTAAATAACGACAATTACTTTATGCTATAAATGTTTTACAGATTAGGTCCATAAAGGTGCGATGGAGACTGATGGTTGGTATACTCCTGCTCCAGGATAACGTACCCACACACACTGATCAATTTGAAGTAGCTTAAGCATCCTCCTTAATAACCAGATTTAGCTCGAATTAACTTATTCCTGTTTCTAAAACTCAAATCTCAAATTGGGGGTCACCATTTTGGAAGCAACGATGAGATCTGTAGAGCGATATATGGAGGTATCAGGACGCCGCCTTCTTCCGTGATGGGATAGCAACACTTAAACATCTTAGGTCCACGTGCTTTGATTCCATGGGTACAATAATGAAAAATAGTTAAAAAGTGTTTTCTTTCTCCAAAACCTTCTGGGAGATGTTTAGAACCATTTGAATAATCCCCGTGCATATCGGAAAACATATAAATGCAAATAAAAGTAAATATGTCTCTTTCTGTGTTATAATTTGGTAGTTTTCATTCATTTATTATATATAATAGAATTAACCTCAGACATTGCTCGATACTAATATCAGTATTCCATCGATGAGAATTTCGTTCTATTTGAACGGCTTTTTCCCCGCGAACGATTGCCGTGTGGAACCGATTCCAAAGAGGATGTGGATCCCAAGGCTTTTACATGTTGAACCTTACTGTAAAAAACAAAATTCATTTATATATTACAATAGCATGAAATCAGAGCTTTCAATGTTTCATTTCTTTCCATTTCAAGGAGCATTTTATCATCACACTGAAAGAAAATTATATAGTATCCTTTAATTCAATACAATATACTAATACGATAAATCTCACAAATATATCACGATGTAAATAATTGGATATAACGGTTTATTTTTATATATTTAAAAATATGTTCAGAATTTTTACTTGTTAGTAAATGTAACATGCACATAATTGTGAAGAAAAAATGCATACTTAAGTAAGAATTTTTTTATAGGAATAGAAAATATTTTCCATCTAATGTTTAAAACTTTATTTATTTAAAACATTTGACAGAGTGTGGTGCCACTTTATTTTAAGTTAAAGTTACAGAATCTAAAACGATAAGTTCTAAATAAAGAATTTAATTGTCGGTCTTAATTTCTTCCAAATTTGGAAAGATAATGAAAGTTATTTTATGAGGAGGAAACAATTATGATAGAACGGAATTTTTCAAATGAAGCATAACGAATCCATGAAATTACTTATTTTTTCCTACTAGATTATTTCTAAAACGAACTAATGTTTGAAGAATGGTGATATTAAAGAAGCGTGCTATTTTATATATTCAAAGTGACTTGTTATTATAAGCAGTCACGACCTCAACATTAGTAGCGATTGCAACTGTAGTGTATTGTTTTTAAAGACAATATAATATCACTGTTACAATAAGGGTTTCATGATCTTCGTAGAGAAAATATGACGTAACCATAACTATAAGATTCTGTTTCATGAGAGAGAAAATATTGGTTACAGTCTAACATGTGTGTATATTTTCTATAATAGGAAATTGGATAAATTAGGCATGTAGGCGATATATTCATGGATCATAAATAAAAGAAATTTTTCTCAGGCATATTGCCTCTATTAAAATATTTTTTTTTAAACTAATAAGAAATATTGCTAGATGAAAACATACATTAATTTCTCATATGTATCTTATATTTATGGTCCTTATTTTTTAATTGTATTTTTCATTAATTGATTTCCACTGTATTTTCATAAAATGTAAAATATAACGAAAATCATATTGATTGGTTTGATTAATGTTTTATGGAAATCATTAATGCCTGAAAAAGAAAACAAATTCGAATAGGTTAATATAGAAAAGTTATTGGTTGCATTCTCTTCACTTTTATGAGTCAAAAAATGCTTCATATTTGGACTAAATTCAAGTAAATGAGCAAGCCAATTATTAATATATTGGTGTCGATTAGATGATAAGAATATAAATTTTGATTTAATTTCAATGTATTTCGTTAGCTGTCACTTGTAAGTCACATGCAATCCCGGCTTATTGTGCTGAAACTTTTCTTCTCTCTTTTCTTTCCCATATTCCTCAATCTTCAAAAATGTAAATTTCCAGGAAAAGTCTTCTACTGCAAGAAATTTGGATATTTATTTCCTTTTCTCTCGTGATTTAATTATAGAATATCTTTAATAAATTCTTTGAATAAAAGAACCCATTTTGTCATTTTAGTCTGATGAGAGATATTCAAATATTTATCAGTCGAAATAGAATTATTACCGGATTCTTCGAGTACGAGTTATTTTTTCCCTCATCCATATATATATATATATATATATATATATATATATATATATATATATATGAGGTAATTTTGGATTGTGCAGTGTGCAATTATTTACTGAGGAATAATAAATACATTGAGCTCTTTTTGTGGATCAATTTTAAAATTTGATATTACTAGGATCCGCTTGCATTATATATCAACGCATTTATTAAATGTACTATATATATATATATATATATATATATATATATATATATATATATATATATATATATATACATATATATACATGTATGTATGAAGATGAAAGTATGTGCTTAGGTATGTCTTTCTAAATGCCTATATATCTAGAAAAACTAGTTCCCTATACGTTTCTGTTATGGGATCTTATAATAATAATTAATGGACTTTTCCATACTTTTAAATTTTTCAGGTGTAGGCAAGGAGTTCGCCCACTTTAGACAATGTTTGACTCTTATTCTGACTTTTTTTTTTTTTTGATTTTCAGTACTGTGTGACGAGACTGTTTTTTTTGCTTCATTATTTGGACGTACTTTTTTTAACTTTTTTGATAAGTTATTGTTTTAGTTTCCTTCTTTTTAATTTTTTCCATTTCTTTTGTTTGTTTTTTAATTTTTTTGGGCTTCGGTTCACATTTTTCCTTTTTTTTAGTCCGGTTTGACAAAACCGGACGACTTTATTTTTTGTTTTTTTCTCAAATTTAAAAAAGAAGTTTAGACAAAAGAAAAGAAGCTTTGTTTTTTATTTCTTTTTAATTTTTTTTTTAGCGACTTCAGTCGCCTTCTTTCTCCTTTTTTATTTTGGTTTGTCTAGTTTTATTTTCTTTTTAATTATTTTCTTTAGCGGCGTCAGCCGCAAAACTTTATTTTTTTTATTTTCTTTTTGTACATTTGTAAATTTTTCTGAAAAAAAAAGAGAGAAGTTTTCTAGTTTTTCTTTTCATTTTCGGCTGCCTTCGGGCGCCATTTTTTATTTTTGTTTAAAAAAAAAGAAAGTCTTACCTGTTTATTTTTTTCAGTTTTTGTCATTTATGTTATTTTTTGTTTGTCTGTAAATTTTTAATTTCCTAGTTTATCCAGGCTTTCTTTATTTTGTTTGATTTCTCCCCAACTCCTCTCCCTGTGTGATATACTACAAAGACCCGCTAGTGGTAGTCTCCACATTTTATCAACATGGCCGACGAAGGCAGTCGGTCAAAGGTTAAAAAGGAAATCTTTGGGAAGGATAATAATGCCAACCCAACTGAGAATGATGGGAAAAAGCGGGCTGGAAAAAGCCCTAAATCAGACCATAGCGTCTCCAGAAAAGGAGAAAATACCAAAGCTGATGTTGCCCCTAAAGAAGCACCAGTTAAATCGACCGAGAAGTTGCCCTTTTGTTGGAAGTCCCCACCTAGCTGTATACTGAACATGGCGGATTTCCTGGATAAGGCGAAAGGTTACGCCCATCTGGTGAATACAGATGGGTTCGTCGATGATGTCCAGGAACTCGATATGTTCTCTAAGAGAATGGTGACCGTTTCTGTGGTGGACAAGAAAACCAGAACGATTTGTCGCTCCACTAAAGACATTGTGATCAAATCACTTTTGTCCCTGGGGATAAAACCCCAAAGAGTTATAAAAGGTAGGGGTTTCTTCATGTGGGACATTCTGCTGCCCACACCAGAAGATTGCCTGGCTATGGCCAAGAAAGATTTGATCACGAAAGATCTAATTTTAAGAATTGAATACGAAGGCCGCAGGCGGACCAGGGTGGCCGTTTTTGAGGTTCCTCCTCAAATTTCAGGAGAGCTTCTGGCTGCATTTTTTTATGCAGTACGGCCAGATTTAGGGGCTCTCTCCGACAATCTGAACGGGGGGATGGACTTTTGACATCATGCTCGATCAAGAGGCCTTCAAGTCCGTCCCCAACTGTTTGGTTTTAGGCGACCGGAAAATGCCGGTCATAGTGACTGGTAGGCGTCCGACTTGCTGGAGGTGTGGAGAGACTGGTCACCTTTCCTCCTCCTGCCCAGGGAAGAAGGCCCCTGGAGTTCCGGTCGCAGGTGACCAAAATTCCCCTTGGCCGAAAAAGAAAAATCCGCGGCACCTGTAATGGGTCTAGCTGCGAGGCGGACCGATGGGCAAAGTCCCTCGGTTGAGTCCAAGCCCACATTGCCCCCCGAAACCAACGCCTGCCACTAGTGTGGTTAAGGAGAAGGAGGAGGGGAATGGCACTCGTGGTTAGGGGCAAGGGAAGACCCAAACAGCGGTTCCTCCGTCCCAACATGACACCAGGGACAAAATCACCTACAGCCCCATTCCCTCTACCAGCTCTGAGGGCGACGCCTCGATGTCTTATGAGAAAATGCGTCTGAAACTCAAAAATGAACGAACCGAGCTGGCAGAAGATTTTTGATATCAAAAAATTGAAGGAGAAGTTGGAGGCTAAACGGGGGCTAGAGAAAAAAATCGCAGGGGGCACGGGCCCCTATCCTCTGCCCCTTCATCCCCCCTTCATCTAAAAATTTTAAAAGCCACCTCCACCAAAATCTTTATCGAACTCTCCAACGAAAAAAAATACATTCGTCCAAACCTTCTCCAGTAAGAACACCTTCGGGTGGACTCATTCCACCAAATCCTTCACCAATGTTACACCTGTTCATTCACCCAAAAAAAAGAGAATGAGAAGCCCGGAAACTCAAACGACCGACATGAAAAAGAAAAAAAATCATCAAACCTTCGTATCTCCCTGGGGAAGACGTCTGCCGCGTATCCCGGGACGAGGCGGAACGGGTTTTCGGCCAGACGAAGAACCCAAAGAAGATAAAAGTATTCTGGAATTTCAGAAGATAAAGGGGGTCGAGGTGGAAATCCCGTAAAATTTCCACAATGTCTGTAAAAAACTAGCAGTCGTAATCAGAACAGGCCCGGGTACGCGGGAAATTTGGGGCATGATAGAGGAGGCGAAATCGTCTGAAAAATGGTGCCCCCAGCTGCCTCGTTTGTTCTCGAGGAGAATTCGATGGAATTAAAGAAATGCAAAGGGAGGGTCCCTGTTTTGTTCACCCATGCCTGTATAGAGATTTTAAATTAACCTATCCTTCGGACATCGGCGGCTTGTCCCAGGATGATACCGTCGAGATTGAGATGAGCGTCTGGTTCCATGGGACGAGCTGTCGGTGTCCTCACCCCCCATGTTCCATGATGAAGGGCATCCTGAATCGGTCTTCACAATGGCTCTCTGGTTAGCTAGTTTGAATGCCCGGGGCCTGAGGTCCGAGTCTCGCAGGGCGAGGCTCTCTCGTGACCTTCAGCGCCTCGGGGTGAATATATGTTGTTTGCAAGAGACCCGTTTTCTTCTCATGATCGTGGGGACATACTGTCTAGGGGGTTCGCCCTTTATTCAGCATGTTTTGATGGTTGTTCGAGGGGTGTCTCTTGGCTAGTTAGCAGGTCTTTGAAGGCTGCATGTACCCTTGTCTTCGCGGATCCGAAGGGCAGGCTTTGCGTGCTGGATGTTACCATAAAGGATAAGCTTCTTCGTCTCATTGGGGTTTATGCGCCCAATATCCATTCAGAGCGGCATGCTTTGTTTCGGCAGATCGCGCTGTTCTTGACGACGTCTCGTCGGGTAGTTTTAGCGGGGGATTAGAATGCCGTCCTTGACCCCTGATATAGATCGTATAGGGCACAAAAAAGGTACTAAAAACCCGGATGTGAAACCATTTCGGGACTTTATCGATGGGTTTGATCTCGTCGATAAGTTCCGGAATGAACACCCTCGGGAGGTAGCATGGACTTGGACTACTAGTGGCAGCTCAGCTCCTGGCTCGCTTGCGAGCTACCTGGACCGAGTTTTAGTTAGGAGAGTCGATGTAGGGCTCTTAGGCTGTCCAAGTTTCCATTATATAGTTTATACGGACCATAGGCTTGTCCGGGTCCGTGTAAACTTAGATAAGCCTAAGGTTAGGTTGGCTGGTTACTGGAAATTGAACTGTTCGCTTTTCAGTGATCAGGGTTTCCGGGACCAGCTGCTACTAACGATCCAGAGTGAATTGACGGGAGCGGTTGTGGGAAATGCCTGGTGGGGCAATTTAAAATCTAAGATTCGAACGTTTGCTGCCGACTTTAGTCGTCGGCTCAATTTAGATAAATTAGCGGCGCAAACGGCTTTAGAAGAAAAAGTTGATCGGGCCGTGAAATCAAGTGTTAGTGGGGACATAGTCTTAGCTAAGGCAGAGTTGGCCTCCTTGCTTAGCAAGAAGGATCAAACTCTGGTAGTTAGGGCTAGGGTAAAAAGAATGTCTTCTGAGGCAACGAATATGGCCGCTGAACTGCGTGTAGAGGAAAATCGAAACGCGGCCAGGCGATATAGCGTGCGTCACATTACCGGATAAGCGGACCGTGACTACAAACGCGGGCATATGTGAGGTCTTTCGAGATTACTTTCAGGAGCTTTTCACCAGGGAGACCGGTCTGAGCTCTGCTCAGTTCGACGCCTATTTAGCTGACTTTCCCTGCCCTCTCGGCAGCTGAAGTGGCTAGGTGCGAGGGTCCCATAACAGAGTCGGAAATCTGGAAAGCGCTGAAGCAGGTTGGCCTGGATAAGTCTCCGGGATTAGATGGTCTTCCCTACGAAGTTTACTTGAGGTTGTCGCACGTTTTTGTGCCTTTGCTGGAACTGATGTACAACCACTGGATGAGGCAGGGGTCTTTACCTCAACGCTTCACCAGGGGTGTCATCAAGTTGCTGCGTAAGGACAAGGACGGTGGGGATGAGTTAGGGAACTTTCGCCCTTTAACGATGTTAAACACTGACTTAAAGATTTTGGCGAAGATCTTAGCCAACCGTTTGCAGCTTGTCCTGTCTAGTCTGATTGGCCCTGAACAGACTTGTGCTGTGAAGGGCAGGACTATTCAGGATAACCTTCATATGGTACGCTTGATCTTAGAACAAGTCAACAGTGAAGCCGCGCTGATCAATTTAGATCAGTCCAAGGCCTTCGATAGGGTTGACCATCGATTTCTGGAGGCTGTCCTTTCGGCGGCCGGTTTCGGAGCCGACTTTCGCTCCTGGATCCGACTCTTGTATGCGACCCCCGGTGCGCTGGTGGAAGTGAATGGGGTAAGATCGAAGCCTTTCGTATTGTCTCGCTCCATTCGTCAAGGTTGTCCGCTATCGCCTCTGCTTTACGTTCTTTCGTTGGAGCCTTTCCTTCGCAAGTTAAAGGCGAATCCGGTCCTACGCGGTATTTCGCTGCCTGGTGCTTCCACCTCGGCCAGGTATTCTGCCTATGCTGACGACGTTTCGGTTCTTGTGTCGAGCAGAGCCGAGATTAACGAAGTCAGTAAGCAGATCAGTGGGTATGAGATGGTGACAGGGGCAAAATCAACCGCGATAAGTCTGTGGGCTTGCGGTTGGGTGCGTGGAAGGAGTTTCTCTTCCAGGACCTTTCCTCTGGACGGATGGGCCGATCAAGATACTCGGCGTCTGGTTCGGTCCTGATCTCCAGTTGGAAAAGAATTGGTCGGTGGTACAAGGGCGGGCCGAGGCCGTGGCTAGTCTCTGGTCTCGGAGGGACTTTCCCTGAAGGGAAGGGCGGAAGTTTGTGGTTCTCACATCTATCCGATCCTCCTCTAACGTCTTTCTGTGCTTCCACTCCCGTATGCCCGACTAATGTCATTAGTCAAGGCCTTGTTCTCTTTCTTGTGGAGAGGCAAGGCCCACATGGCATCTCGCGAGATCTGTTGCCTTCATCCCTCTGAGTGCGGTCTGTGGATGCCTAGCATTGAGATTCGTCAATATATGCTACGCATTACCTTTCTAGACCGAATGTGTCGCGGTTTGGATGAGGTGGGCACCTTTTGGAAAGAAGATGTCCGTAAACATTTCCCATCCTTGAGAAGTATGCACTCGTGCGAGGAGGAGGCCGGTCGTACTCATGGTGGAAGTTCCTTCTATCGTGAATGTCGTCGTGCTTTGAAACTCCTCTTGCGGACGTCGGATGGCCTCTCCGACGCCCAAGCGTTGTCTCGTAAGGCATTATATCGAGTGTTAGTTAGGGGGTCCGTTCAAGATGATCTGATCGACGAGCTCGGTCTTACGAAGCAGGAGGCTCGCTCGATATGGCCTTGGGCGCCTGGGTTGAAATGTCTCAACAACGATGAGGCATCACCACCTGGCTGATGATTCGCGGGGCCCTCTGGGTCGGCAAAAGACTTTGTTCAGCAGGCTTGGGGAAATATCCAAACTGTCGTCGCTGTACTGGGAATGTCGGGACCATTGGTCACGCTTTTTTCAGTGCAAGGCGGTAGTGCCGTTGTGCAAGTTTGTTGAAGGCCTCATGGTTCGCATGCTGCAGGGAAAGTTTTTTGTCCTGGAAGCCAGTTCTGTTTGTAGCAATGTGGTATCGCAATTGACGAAGGCTGAACACTATGTGTTCTGTTGCTTACTAGGCGTTATGCGAGTCGTGATTTGGACGACGCGACAGAAGGGATTCTATGGAGGCGAGAAGTTCACCTCTTCCCAACTGATCTTGTACTTTAGGCATCAGCTTAAAGTCAAGATTAGAACGGAAAGGCGGCGGCTCCCATCATCAGAATTCGGCAAAGGTGGGTGAATCTTGCGCGAATGTGTAGAGTGAAAGGGGCTGACCTAGAGTGGCATTTGGATGTCGGTTAGGTAAAGAATTTTGTCCTAACAGGGTTGAACATGAGCAACCCACCCAGATATTAGGCTAGACTAGGTTTTCATTTTTTGAATTTTTAGTTTCCCATTTTTTTTTCACGGTTAACTTAGCTAGGGTATGTAAGCTCATTGGTCCCTTTTTATTTCTGTCCGTATTTTTTACTTTTGTTTAATTCTCCATCCCCTCCCTCGTTAGGTGGTTAGTGATGTCAGTTTTCTGGTGGATGCGGGGCGCCTTCCATTTCGGGTGTGTGTTTTCGTATTTGTTGTTGTGTATGAATGAGTGAGTGTTTGTGTGAATGCTTGATGGTTTGAATGTGTACTCTTTTTCTTAGTCCCGCATCGATTTCGGCCGGTTAACTGATATTTCCTCCACATTTATAGTTTGTGGGGGTTTTTATTACTAACTCAGTTTTGTTTAGTTTTATTGTAAATAATTAATTCATTTTGTAAATACTCATTTGGGGATTTTAAAAGTTGTTATTTTATGACCATCCCCCCATGAATAATATTTATATATATGGGGACTAGTTAGGACGTCATAGAGAAACTGATGTATTATGGTGGACGTAGTAAGAAAGGTAGGAGTGAATGTGATGTTTTGGTGATTGGATTGTTGTTGGCATGTTTGGGTCAGTGTCTGTGACTTGCTAAGTTGTAGTTTAAAGACAGAAGAAGACCGTCATTCCCTATCCCCCTTTTTGGCCTTGTGCCACATTTGTTTGTATTTATTACGTAACAATAAATATTGTCACTCGCTCACTTTCTTAGCGAGAGTTCGGTTAAACGGGCGGGAGGAAACCGAAGGAGGCTCCGCGAAGGGCGGAGTCTCCTTCGGGGAGGTAAAACCGGCCCTGAACCCGTTTATACGGATTCGAATGGGCTATTTTTTGGCCGAGCCTAATGGCTCGGAAATGCCCACGTTAAAAAGGCCTTGTGCCACATGACACCCACGTGGGGGGGTGACTAAATATTGTCACTCGCTCAACTTTCTGAGCGACTGTTCGGTTAAACTCTCTTCCTACGGGCGGGAGGAACCCGAAGGGGGCTACGCCGAAGGGCGGTGTCTCCTTCGGGGAGGTAAAACCGGCCCAGAACCCGTTTATACGCGTTCAAACGGGCATATTTTGGGGCTGAGTCTACGAGCTCGGGTAAACGCACAATAAATACCGAACTTGAATCACATTTTGCCCCAGTGGGGGGCGGGAGACTGAATATTGTCAGTCGCTCAACTCTTGAGGGAGTGTTCGGTTCACCTCTCTTTCTACGGATGGAGAGGAACACGAAGGAGGCTAAGCCGAAGGGCGGAGTCTCGTTCGGGGAGGTAAAACCGGCCCTGAACCCGTTTAGGCGGGTTCAAACGGACATATGTTTGGGCTGAGCCCACGGGCTCGGGTAAACGCACAATAAATAACCGACCTTGTGTCACATTTTGCCCCAGTCGGGGGGGAGACTGAATATTGTCAGTCGCTCAACGCTTGACCGACTGTTCGGTTGAACTCTCTGCCTTCAGTCAGGGAGGAACCCGAAAGTGCCTACGCCGAAGGGTGGATTCTCTTTCGGGGATGTAAACCGACCCTGAACCCGTTTTATACGGGTTCAATGGGCATATTTTTGGCCGAGCCCACGGGCTCGGAGAACCCACGTTTAAAAGGCCTTGTGCCACATGAAGCCCTCGTGAGGGGGTGACTGAATATCGTCAGTCGCTCAACACTTAAACGACAGATCGGTTGAACTCTCTACTTTCGAGCGGGCAGGAACCCGAAGGAGGCTACGCCGAAGGGCGTAGTCTTGTTCGGGGATGTAAACCATGGGCCTATTTTTGGCGGAACCCACAAGCTCGGAGAACCCACAATAAATAACAGACCTTGTGTCACATGATGCCCCAGTGGGAGTGACTGAATACGGTTTCAATGGGCATATTTTGGGCCGTGACCATGGGCTCGGAGATCCCACGTTAAAAAGGCCTTGTGCCACATGACGCCCTCGCTGTGGGGGTAACTGAATATCTTCAGTAGTTCAAGTCTTGAACGCCAGATTGTTTGAACTCTCCGCCTTCTGGCAGGGAGGAACACGAAAGAGGCTACGCCGAAGGACGGATCCTCTTTCGGGGAGGTAAACCGACCCTGAACCCGTTTATAAGGGTTTTAATGGTCATATTTTTGGCCTAGACCACGTGCTCGGAGAGCCCACGTTAAAAGGGCCTTGTGCCACATGACGCCCTCGTTGTGGGGGGGACTGAATATCGTCAGTAGTTCAAGTCGATTCATGAGTCGAGTCAGTGGCAGTCCGAAACAGTCGCGTTCAGACGATTACTGCAAGACATCGGAATAGTGATACTGGTCGAGACTACATTGTTCACTCTACTAAACCTGATTGTTCATACTAACACTTCTACTTCTCTGTATATATTCCTGTTTGTTATATATCTGTGTTATTCCATACCTGTGTTCGAGATCTTCTTTATTGGTTCTACCTTGGTATAAAGAGCCGGACCTTAACAACTTCATTATATTTGAAACATAGATAGTGGGAATAAAAGGGAATGTAATAGGCTATATTTTATTAATTTTTGATAGGAACAAAGGGGAAGCCCCACACGCGCGCCCGAAAATAACTATACACTTGGTTTCAAAAGATACTAGTCAGATTTTATGAAATTTGGAACATTTAATTTTTGACATGAGAGTCGATGGAACATGCAGTGTATAAATCTATATTATTTTGGGGGTTGTGTCACAAACACAATTCAGTATTTTTTTTAAACGTACATGTTAATGAAATATAAAGTTAAATGACCTGAAATAATGCCTATTCCCCAAATATCAGGCAATATCAATAATATCAAAACAGCCTAATGATGGCTACCCCTCACCGTATATTGAAAATTTTGAGGCCCATAACCTATATGTTTTACTCTTATTCATATATTTTGAAGACAACTCCCAAATTACTTATATATAGTCCGAATGGGTGAAGTAGGGGATATAGTGCACTAATTTTCTAAACAATACAACCATTGAATAGATTCTTAGGAAATTTTGAAGACATTTTATGTATGACACCTGATGACATTGGCTCTCTATATATCTAATTTTTAAAAAAGTGTACTTCCATCGGTGCACCAATCCCCGAATTTTATAATGATCCAATTTATATGGTTCCTAGTATAGTCTGTTCTGTCAACTGGCTTTTGAAAATAATAATTAGGCTACACCCTTGCTAAAAGCCTCTAGAAATGTTTTGTTTTCACCTAACTGAAAGCGCGGAAGAAGGTGAGAATTAGCTCCGAAAAGGAGAGGAATCACAGAAAGATACGCAACATCACGAGTGTCAAAAAATCAAGGACAAGCGGATCTAAGACAAAGATTAGATACTTATCGGACTGCAGCGGCATGACAGTCTGAAACTCCAGAAAAAGCTGACAGAAGCGGTATATTAAATGCTCAACGAATAACAGAAGTTAGACAATCTGAAACTCAAGAAGAAACTGAAATGAGACATAGCATGGATGCTAAGCGGACTGGAGCTACTAGACAATATGAAATTCCAGAAGTAAGAGAGAGGAAACTCAGAAGGAATACTCGACGAAATGTAGCAACCAGGCAATTGGACAAATAGTCAAAATTACTATAACGTTATAATTTCTTTTATTGATGTCTGTTGTAATAAATAATTCCTGTAATATATCTAAGTTTAAAGTTTGCTCAATCTTGTATTCTTTTATATATATGATTGCTTCATTTATAGACCAAAATATAGAGATTATATTCCAGAAATTTATATGAAGTCATGTTGATAATAGCCTGGAGGAAGCACCTCTATGTTTTACATGAAAACTGAGTCATTTCTATTCCTTTACCTGGCTGCAGATAGCTGTATGCCGGTCATGAATCTTAACAGCCTTTTATTATTACACGTTCAATACAATCTAATCAATATTTTTCAAAAAATAGACAACAGTTTTGGCACCTTATTCCAAACGCAGTCAACATGAAGTATTTCTGCGAGTATATATATATATATATATATATATATATATATATATATATATGTAAGCAAATATATGGATATAGATCCGACAGTATGAAGAAAAATATATACGGAAAAAACAAAATAAAATCCTTATATACAAATATGCTGTTTTAATGTTAATATGTCAACGTCGGACGTTTCGGTCTAATAACCCATCTTCAGGACATATTCATAAATTATAACATTATCAATACAACATGACAAAGACGATGTACATAAGAACAAGACTTATCCAAACAAATAACAGAAAGTTTTACAAGATTAGCGCTCCGTTTAAAACATGGTCACGTTGTCACTACACCCACTCAAAATATTGTATAGATAATGGTTATAATGTGATAAAATCTGAGTATAATCGAAAAATATCCTATGAAATTGAGAGTAAGTTAAATTATGACGAGCGTGAATGAGGCAAATGTTTTC
The DNA here is from genome assembly GCA_903632075.3 of Acanthosepion pharaonis. Taxonomy (NCBI): domain Eukaryota; kingdom Metazoa; phylum Mollusca; class Cephalopoda; order Sepiida; family Sepiidae; genus Acanthosepion; species Acanthosepion pharaonis. Next base: position 268,211 of record CAHIKZ030000410.1, read on the forward strand.
AAATATTCTCGGTCATATTCGTTCGCATTAAGTTATTTCCTTCAAGATATTTTTTGTGAGTGTACAAATGCAGGAAATCTCTAAATAATAGTTTTGATAATGTGCCTGAAATTAGGAAGCGTCTTGGGAAAATAAATCTATCTACATTTCCCATTTTAATTTAATGATATTGTCTATCAGGTATATTCTAAATTATATTTTCACACACACACATACACACAGACATATACGTATGTGTGTGTGCGTGTGCAATAATTAATATAGAGTATCACTGTAGAAACACAATGTAAAAAAACAAAATGAAAATTCTCTTATCTGAGGCTTCATTTCTCTGAGGGGCTTTATCAAGTCAAATGAAAGATATAATTGTTTAAAATTAATTATAAGATGACATATGTTATTGGTTTTTCTATTTTTTTAAAATTCAAGAACGGTCATAAATATTCGGAAGTTTGGTCGAATGTCTGACAAGCTATGGTGACGCGGAGTGGCACAATAAATATCTAATAGACGAAAGATGTTTTCATGCACATTACTAATTAAATTATTTAAGTTTGGGTTTAATTTATATTACATAATTCAAATAACACGTTATGAATTTAACCGAATATATGTATATTTATATTGATAGATTTTTAGAATATTTTTTTCAGATAGATAAACGTTGCATTGTTCGAAAGAATATCGCATCTAATTGAAAAGAGCAAATGTTAAATTTTAAACATTGGAAAGAAAAATCAGAATAAGAAGAAAAAATTTGAGAAAATCTCATATGGTAATAACACAAAGAAATGGATTGATTTATATGATTGATATAATGAATATGTAAACACCTGGGTTCCCACTCCGAACGGTAGAAAGACTTTTTCAACGTTTACAGAAAGTAAGTAATTTTCCCCTCATTTTTGTTTTTACGATTATTAACGAGGAACTTTAAAAAAGGAAAAAACTTGTGCAACGTTTACAGAAAGTAAGAAATTCCCCCCCTCTTGTTTGAACTTAGAAAATTTTATTGTCTACATCAATTGGAGCAAATATTTCCCTTGTGGATACGCTGGCAGAATTGAACACATTGCGGAATTAACTAAGGTGCTACAAGTCACTTTAGAGCAACAATTCCACCAACAATTCCAACAAGAACCACAATTCCAACAACAACAACAATTTATTCAGCAGCAAGAAAGGTTTTAAAACTTATTCAAATAACAGGAAATTACAATTAATCACTTTGGGAAGATGTATTATCTAGAAAAAAAAAAGAACCGGATTCTTTTTTTTTCTCTGCTCAAGGAATTTCAAATTTACTCTCTGAATTTTAATAGGAGCCTGACAGTGGTTCAACTTTTCCGGCTTATTTTCGAATGTTTCATACAATATTTATGAAAAGATGCGAACAATAGTCCGACGAGGAAAAAAATCACTCTATTGTCGCAGAAGTTGGGAAAAGATGAAAATACAAAATACGCGAATTTAATCTTCCCAAAGAAGCCAGAAGAAATTACATTCAGTGAAACAGAAGAAATTTAGTCGAAAATTTTCGATGTAAGAGATAGCCAGTTTCATAAATGATACAAGTGTCTAAATAACGTAAAACAAGAGGATGATGATCTTATTACGTATGCAGGTAAGGATAACGCACAGTGTGAGTCGTTTAAATTAAAGGAATTGTCAATCGACATGTTCAGGTGTCTATTTTTTTGCAGGGTCTAACGACACCGATGGACAAAGAAATTAGATCAAGAATCCTCACTACCATGGAACAGGATACGAAGATTATGCTACAAAAATAACGGAACAATGTCAGCGACTTATAAATATAAAAAATGATAATACTCGGATTGAGAAGAGCATTTCGCGAGTACAAACAGTAAGACAACAGAAGTGGATACAAAATAAAGAAAGAAAAATTATATGCAGTTCGTGTGGAGGTCAGCATATAAAGAAGGATTGTTTCTTTAGGGATAAAATATGTTTTAATTGTGGGCGTGTAGGCCATAGAATTTCCTATTGTCTGGCAAAACAGAGAAAAGTAAAATAAAAATCTCAAACAAAGGTGAAGGTAGTTTTGTCTAAAAACGAAATTGAGGAAGGTCAAAGAAGAAAATATCTCAATGTAAAAATAAATGGGCTGACCGTAAAAGTATTACTCGATTCAGGAATTGATAATTCAGTAATAAAGAGCAAACATGGAAAAAAATTGGTTATCCGCCGTTGACTAACACAGACAAAATTGCCAGGGTAGTGTCAAGAAAAAGACTTAAGTTTAGAGGTTAAATAAAATTTAACATTTCGTTCATGGGAAAAATTCACAAATTGAAAGTGTGTGTGCTCCCTGGTTCAGTAAACCTCTTTGATTTAGACTGTATCGTATTGTTTTATTTATGGAAATTACCGGTAAATTCTTTCTGTAACAAAGTTAACGTCATAGAGAACTATAAAATGAAGCAAACAGAAAGATTTGAAGGATGAATTCCCTCGCGTCTTTTCAGAAGGACTAGGTCTGTGTACAAAAAGAGAAGGCAACATCGAATTAAAAGAAAATGTTAAACCAATATTTAAGGCAAAGTGAAAAGTACAATTTTCGGTACTAGACACAATAAATGAGAAATTAGAAAGGTTGGAGAAAATTGGCGTAATTTCAAATGTCGATTACTCTCATTGGACGTCTCCAACCGTATATATAAAAAAGAAAAACCGAAATATCAGAATGTGTGCTGACATTTCGACAGGCTTAAATGATTGTGTGAAAGATCATGCGTACCATATACCGTCTCCGGAGGATATATTCACTAAATTATACGGAGGTAGAGTGTTTTCGAAACTTGGACTTGTTGGAGGCTTACCTTCAGATTAAAGTCAGTGAAGAATGTTCGAAGTACCTGACAATAAACAGGCATAATTGGATTTTTAAACTAAATCGTCTTCCTTTTGAATTGAAGGTATATCCAAGCCTATTACAGCAAATAATGGACACAATGCTGGTTGGTATGTAGTATGCAATCGCATATTTAGATGATATTTTCATTAAAAGTGAAAATGAGGCCCAACACAAAACGCATATTAGAGCGGTATTTCAAAGAATTGAGGAATACGGTTTCAAAATGAGTGCTGAAAAATGCGAGATACTATATTTAGGGCAGATCATTGACAGTAAAAAAGAAAACCGGATCCAGAAATGGCTGAGTCTATAAAAAATATACCAGCACCTGATAATGTGGTTAACTGCAGGCCTTCTTGGGATTATTGCATTTATATCCCCGAAAATATATATGATATGAGAACTCCTTTAAATAATTTGGTGAAAAAGGGCGCAAAGTGGATATTGTCGAAAGAATGCGAACAGGCTTTCAAAAAAAATAAAAAGCTATTAGCAAACCTATCGTTAGCGCATTTCGACGAGAAGAGGAAAATCATTGTCATAGCAGAGGCTAGTAATGAGGGACTATGTGTGGTATTGCTTCATAAATTCGAGAACGGATTTACGAAGCCAATAGCACATGCCTCGAAAACCTTACTGGCCGCGGAACGAAGATACAGTCAAATCGAAAAAGACAGTTTGGCAATAATCTAGGGTGTAAAAAAAACTTCACAGGTTTCTATACGGAAGAGAATTTATTCTGCAAACAGACCACAAACCGCTGTTAACAATATATTGTTCAAAAATAGGTATACCAACTCACACGGCAAATCGACTACAGTGGGGTGTAATTCTATTGAATTACAATTTCAAAATCGTATATGAGCCTTCAAAGAAGCTAGATCACGCTGATGGATTATCAAGATTGATACCTAGATATACGGAACCACTGGAAGAAACAGTAATAACGGCGCTAAGAGAAAAAAGTGAATTGTCGGGTCTGTTATGCAACACTATTAGAGAACTACCGATTACGCTAGAAGATGTGAAAAAGCAGCTGTGAACGATGACTTCATAAAAAAAATGGAAAAGAAAGTCTGGTTGAACGAGACAACTGAAAAAAGAATTAGTGTGTCATCTTTTTTCAATCTGCGAACAAGTATTACTATACGCAGATAGAGTTGTAATGCCGGTTATTCTGCAAAAGAAAATTCTGAAAGAATTTCACACTGGCCATCCAGGCATTTCGAGAATGATATCACCAATGAGAAGCTATACTTATTGGCCGAGGATAGACTAAGACATAGAACATTTGGTGAAATAGTGCAGAGGATGTCAACTGGCACCAAGGGTTCCACCGGTAAAGATTCAAACATAGCCAAAGACGGGTGTCCCATGGACTCGATTGCATGTCGACTATACAGGGCCTATAAGTGGATCTTAGTAACTGATCATTTTGGACGGTTTCACTAAGTGGCCAGACATTGTTAAGTGCAGATATCCGATTGCAATAAATACAATAAACACACTTAATGAAATTTTTAGTCGCTTTGGATTCCCTAAAACTTTAGTCAGCGACAACGGAACACAGTTTACGGGAAGAGAATTCAAGGAATTCTGTAGATCATTGTCCATTGATCACGTGACAACGCCAGTATATCATCTAAGGTCGAATGGACAGGCGGAAAATTCGTGGACAACTTTAAACAAGCGTTGAAGAAAAATCAAAGCGTGGACACGAATGAAAGAAGCAGTCAGAAATTTTTGGCAATATATAGAATCACGCCAAACGCGAATACGACGTCAGGATTATCGCCAGCGGAGTTAATATTTGCGAGAAATTTACGCTATTCAGGCGAAGAAAACTGCTAAAAACATACAGATGATTAAAGCGTATAAACCAGTTGACAAAGTTTTTCAAGAACTTTAGGGCTGGAAAAATATATTGGGAAGAAGGAATGATGGACAAAAGAATTGGTCAGGTCATATATGACATAAAAGGGGAAATATTTCAGTGGAAAAATACATTGGAATCAATTGAGACCCAGACACACTACAGAGGAAACGGAAAATACTGAAGAGATTCCAATGGATATCCTGTATGACCATTTGAACTTCCCGTTCCAGTAAGCCAACATCCGCCAATGGAGGTATCCCCGACCTCAAGGCCAAAGATACCAGTGTGCGAAACGCCACCACTGCCAGGAGGATGGAGGCGAAAAAGACTTGGGAAAAAAAATCAGTCGATTAAATCAGACCTTAAAAAGAGAAAATATTGAAGCTAAAATTCACGGGAAAATTTAGCTCAGAGGGAGGTGATGTAATGTATATGCATACACCTGGTTTGCCCCTCACAGTAATATATTGTCTGGTGTCAGCCATAATTACAGACTGATGTGGAGGTACAGTCACTACGCCCATTGACTACGCCTATTGACTACCACTTCGACGAGGACCAGTCCATTACGGTTACCTGCTAGATTGTCCTACCCGGTTACAGTAGACAACAACCACTTTGCTACTTCGAACAAATATATCCCTTCCCGGGACATATCAATGATAAATGTGTTTGTGTATGTGTGTGCGCGCGCACGTGCGCATGCGTGCATGCTCGTGTGTGTTGTTTGAATATCGCAAAAATCAGAGGTAAAATGTTCTATATCCCTACAAATATATATATATATAAAATATATATATTTATATATCTGAGAATCACCTTGGAACGTGAATATTAATATATTGAGGCCATGTGCGGTGTCTGTTTATTTTAAACTAACGCTTATTGGGTGGTGTGGAAACAGTTCGATTTCAAATTAAGCTAAAGACTACTGTATATTAATAATTGTGGATAGTGATTATTTGTAACCATTTTATAATGTTTTTAAATTTTCAATCATTATTTATTAGTGATTACTCAATTATTTTTGTTGATTATTATTATTGTATTTCTTGTATGCAATCGTATTGTGTTATTTTGTTTATTACATAATTAAATTCATTATTCTTTTTTTACATTTGTTTGATACTATTTTTTATAATTTTTCGGTTTTTTTTAACTTGCCTTCTTTATTTATAATATTGGCTTTGTCTAAAGTACATTAAATTATTTGTGTTGTATATAATGCGCATATATTTCATGGTGATATTTTACAATATATTCGTTTTTACACTCAGTTTTATGTAAACTAGTAAACAATTTTTTACGTGTCTGGATTTTGAAATAACTTCTGATCGTTTATTTCTCATTTGTATTGTTCTGGGGAGATTATTATAGCTATTTTCGCCACCAGACAATTTATTATATAGATTTATTGTTTGCTCAAATTTTTTTTTTTGGTGTTTGCTAGATGTTGTAAGGCATCGTTTACATTTTTAATGTGAATAAAGATTTTTTCTACTATTCGTGAATATAAGAATCTTATCGATATACCGTTCATACAAACCAAATCTAGCTAATAGCTTTGTAGTGAAATTTAGGAGTTCTCATTCTTCTGATTTTAAAATACTTTTCCCAGATTGCTTTTACAACATTGCAATAAAAAATAAAGGACGTTACACAGAATATTGAAAAACTTACCATGGGGTTGCCATGAATTTTGTCTAAGTTCGTGCTGTGAAAGTTTTCTGTTGTGTAGAATAATGACCGCCCTTCACTTTAGTGAAATTTTGATCATAGACCGTTCCATTGGCTATGAAATTAAACGCATGCAGGACACTTTTGTGCTGTTTGGTAATTACAAGGAGTGTCCCATTTGTAATAATAATCCACGTGATTAAACATTTCTTTCAATAATCTTCTTCTTCAGTAATTTCAGTTTGAATATTATTAAACCGAACTATGTTTTGATACGGCCATTGTAACAGTAGCGACGATGATATAAATTTGACGTTTTGGAATAAGTAATCGTTCTGACGTAGTCAACCAAGGATTTGACTAACGCGCAATAAGTTGAACATAACAACTATGTTAAAACACTAATTGGGACTATTACTTCATTAACAACATCTAACAATACAAATACAATGATATTGTAATTATATTTTACCTGAAAAAGCATGAAATATTGTTTGGTGTAACTGTTAATTTTGTCCATATTTTTCAGGGAATATACATATTTCGCAAACGTTGTCAATGATTAAATACCACAGTAAAAGATGAAGATATTGTTACTTCTGTTGCTATTGTCAATAGCAAATATGAATAATTTAACCTGAACGAAGTATATTCAAGTATATTAAATATTTTATTTTTTGCAAGGGTTACCTTCAAGCAAAAAAGCCGAAATTCATGCAACTATAGCAGGATAACAAATTACTCTTATAAACAGTAGCAGAAGAATGTCAAAGAATACTAAATTTAAGACACGGTATTGAAAAAATCGACGAAACTTCAGACAGTGCGACCATAACGCATAAAAGAAAAAGATGACTGCATTGAACACGTGTTATCGTTTCAGAGGACCTTAACAGAAAGCAAATTGTCCATTCAAAAATAAGTATACCTAATGTGAAAAACAAGGCATAGAAAAAGTCATTGCAAATCAAAGTAAAAAAATAATTCAAGACATTAAAATGCAGTAAATTTGAATTGACTACACAAAATCTGAATGGGGCTCAGAACAGAAAATATGAATGGTTATAATGGTAAACTTTAAAATTAGACTTCATTTGGACACAAAAATCTACATTGCTATAGTCAATAAAAACTCTTGCAAAAAAATGGGTCAACTTACATTAAAACAAAAGTTGCACGTTGCCTCTCGAGTTGCATGATGTTTTCGAGGCCAAAATGTATGTAATGTCTCGTGTGCTGTAAACATTATATAAATAAGGCATTCGTATCAAAATAATATTTTTAACTTATTGGGCACAGGGTAGATGGAAATGTTCGATTGTGAGGTCTACCCGTAAATTGTTTCTGTAAAAAAGTAAATTTTCTCCAAAACGAGTATGGCAAGTCAGTGTCTTCTAATGGAGTTACAAATAATTTACCTACAATATTCTCTGAAGAATTTGGGGAAATGTATAATAGCAAAAGCAAAATTTTAGTTAAAGGAAAATATATATCCTGTATTTAAACCTAAATGTTGTATGCCGTTTGCACTTTGGCACGCATTAACAAAGGAGATGACAGATTAGAAGCTGTAGGTGTTTTTCACCCACAAATAATGCTCAATGTGCAGCTCCAACGGTATAGGCATTAATATTGGTGCACAATTTTTATTTCTGCAGGTTTAAATGAATGCTTATACCTCACCCATATCCGTTACCATCAACAACAGATATTTTCCTAAATTAAATACTGAGATCTTTTTTAATTTAGATGTCAGATCCATAGCTACAAGTGGGAGTGAGTGAACAGATTTAATTGGCTACTATTCGTGTTCAAAGGGGAAACTAGCATATTACGATGATAGCTGGCTTAGATTTTGTCGTTGCATATTTGGAGGACTTAGTCATAAAAACCTAAAGTACACGGCAACATTCCGGAATACATCCAATTACATTCCATAGAACTGAGGAATACGCTTTCAAACACAATGTTGAAAAATGACAATTTTTCAGGAATGATAAAAATTATTTTGGAGAAATAATTGTTGCAAATTGGCATAAATGAGACAAGAACGTGTGCTATTTAAAGTATACCTGTTCCCAAAAACGTTGCTAATTTACAATCATTCTAGAGCACGCAAGCTCTTACAAACTTTGTGTTAAACATGCATAATTTGAGAGCGGCTTTCAATAAACTATGGAAAATGGTGTGGCATTGGTACAAAAAAGATAAAAATATTTTGAATATATATATATAATATTATATTTTGAATATAATATATATATATATATATATATATATATATATATATATATAACGATTTAATTAGATGATGTATAATACAAAAAGTGAATTCTAGAGAACTATATTTCATGAAGTCATTATTCTATCTTAATGTGCGACGAAAACATTTTAACTTTCCGAATTGAACTACAAATACTTCGTGTTGAAAATTCCGGTGCGAATGCCAAGCAATGCAGCAGTTCCATAGTGGGAAAGAATAGGGTATAGATTTAGGGCAGCTTTTTGGCTGATGGCTCTTGAAATGAAGATGTTGGGTGTCTGTAGTTTTTTGGTAGATAACTGTGATTATGTAACTGGTTTGCTTTTTTTTTTAATGAGTATATCTAAAAATAGTAATTCGTTGAAATTATATTCTTGGGTAAATTTGATTTCTTGGGTGTAAGTTTTGAAGTAGAGTGTGGAATTGGTTAATGTTAACCTATGACGATTTCCAGAAATTCATCGAAGTATCGTTTCCAAGATTTAGTGATGTGAATTTTTTATATTTTCCTCGTATATGTGTTCAATCTTTTCATAGTGGTTTTCCTCTTGTTAAGCGAATGTTAGGGTGGCATATGTTGGTGCCTTTTTTGTTACCATTGCGGTACCTAGTATTTAGATATAGTATTTGTTGTCAAATTCAAAGGTATTATTCTTTAGAATAAGGTCTATACTATCGATAATGAATTACTTAGTGAATCTGGGATGTAATATTTCTGGATGTTTTTCAATACAGAATGAGATTGCCTCTTTAGATAATTAATGGGGTATGTTGCTATATAGGATACTATAGTTAAAAGTTGACATATGTTTCCCGAATCTACTTTTTGTCGTATGGAGCTAAGGAAGTGAATATCGTTTCTGATGTAGGTTTTAATCTGCTTTGTAAATCATTGTAATATTGTGTCTATTAGTTTACTGAGTTTGCTAGTTGGAGGGGCTGGGCCCGCTACTATATCTCTGAATGTAAGGCCACAGCGGTTTGGGATGCTAATATATTCAGATTATTTCACTCAATTTGTGAACTTTTGGTAGTCCGTAAAATTGCTTGTTTTTATAGTACAAAATTTATTAGGAAATACTTTTTATTTTTAGTTAATATTTTATTATGTGTTGCGCAGTGTGTTATTAACACACAAAAAAGAGAATGTCTAATATCGAGAATAGTTAAAATCGAAAAGCATAAACTTTTTGCCTGATTACGATCGCGAGACAGGAATCACGTGTAAAATAATATATAAAATAGAACCGCATAATTTTTTTAAGAAATCCATATTACAACCAAAAACGTTTGCGGTTTCTCTCTACGTTTTAATATAGACAATTTTCTCTCGCTATAACCTAGTTCTTTTATATATATATATATATATATATATATATATATATATATATATATAGATAGATAGATAGATAGATAGATAGATAGATAGATAGATAGATGAGAAATAATTAAAGGTATAGATGCATAAAACTTGTATATATGCCATTCTGCCTTTGTCCTTGTAGAAATAAATCTATGAATAAAGTACTGTGTGTAGACTGAAAGAGCATTATTTTAAAAAAAAATGTACAAACTATTTTAAGTGGCAACGATGACCTTAGAAATATTTATTTCCATCTATTTTTTGTATTTTTCATTCGGAAATGTTAAATGTTTGCTTCAGACATCAAGATAGCATATTGCCATGATGTATACTGCTCTATAATTGATATTATGTATTACACAACCGTTGAATTTTCTTTAAATGACAAGATTTCATAATATGAATTTATTGTTATAAAGTATGATTCTCAGCTACGAACATCTCTTTACTAGAAAAATTTTCATTACATATTAAAATTATTTTTCCTAAATTTCTGTCTACCCCTCACAAAATTTTCCTACAGTGAAATATATAAATAACTTGAACATGTATATTGTCGTTATGAAACGCATGTCTTTTATTCTGATATAGCACACTATCAAAAGGACCAATGAAAACCTTTTGCCAAATTCACTTACAGAATATTTATATATAAAACCAGTAAAATAATAGTATGCAAAGCATTTATATAATAGAATATTTACAGGATTGTGGACAGTAAATTAATAAATACTCAATTCATTTCGGATATCTTCAGAAATATTTGATAACGTCTGGTCTTGTTCTTGTACGTAAGCGCCATAATAATCAGTTCTAGTTGAACATTGAATCAATGTTGATGAGTCATTTTTGTCTCATATATATTCTGAGAGATACTGTCAATATTTACAATTCGTAAATCCATTAGTAAAAATTCGGTTACATTTTTAATATATTTCAATAAACTTATTGCATAATGTGTAATGAATAAAAATATTTACAATTTCGAAATTTCATGTATTAATCCTATGTTGTCAAATACGTTAGATAGCAATGGTCTATCAGTGTAATATTTAATTGATATAAGGATAAGTATCTGGAATATTAGGACAAACTTTATTAAAATTCAGAATCAATACACCATTAAATGATTTTACCTTAAAATAATGTATTTTACCAAGACATTTACAAAAACGCAGACCTTCATAACCGTTTTGTCACCGCTGTGAAATTTATTTTTAGTAGGTAAACATGTTTATTTACCACGCATATAAAAATATCAAATTTTATCGGAAAAATAAAAATAAAAAATAAATATTTTGGTTTACGCTTCATGTATAAAAGAGATATTAGCGTATATGTCCTAATGAGACATGAACTTTTAGTAAATAGGTAATTCACAACTTTTTCTGCCAGGCAGTTATATATATATATATATATATATATATATATATATATATATATATATATATATATATATATATATATCGTGAAACGAAACCATATGCACTAACGCCAGTATTCAAAACGACACGATATATAAAGTATAATAGTGCATCACAATTCAATTTACTTGCATTTTAACACTGAAACGTGGTAGCTTAAGTTAAATGTCAATAATACTTTATTATAAATATCACAAACGTGTGTAAACTGTGTGGAATGGGCAGACATATAGTTTACCGGTATTTTTCTTTAAGCATTACGCCCCGATCAAGGCGGGAAGCCACTAGGATGCAGGGGGTTGCAGAAGATTTGGAATGAGAGAAAATAGGAGTGATAGAAGAAAGGGTGAGGAGAAGGATAGTGGATAGATCAAGGTAACTGGAGATGTCGATTGACATTACATTTGAATAGTTGGAGATTAAAATTCTCAGGGAAGCAGTAATAGTGAAGGGTGTTTCAGATGCGAGAGGTGCGAGATATGAAACTATTGGAGTAGAAGAGAGGACAATATTTAAATGTTTCTACAGTGAAAGGGCGAGAGTGGGATGCCAGCCTTGTCGGCTTGAATTCATGAAGTCTGGGGACATCGAGGAGGAAGTCACCGAACGAGTCCCAATCCGATCGTTGATAGTAGAACGAGGTTCTAATGATAGGAGGTTCTTTGCGGTGGTGGAGTTGAAGGAAATATTAACAGATACTACAGCATGATCGGAGATACCAAGAGGGCAGAGCTTCGGGGCGGTACAAGATTCGGGGATGTAGGTAAAACACAGGTCGAGAAGAGAGGCCTTACCTTCAAGGTTGAGGGCAAAACGCGTCGGGAAGTTAACTAACTGGGTGAGGGATTGAGAAATTGTGAATTTAAGTGTTTGAATGCCTGCCAGGTCAGTAGTAGCATTCTCGAGCCACTTGGTATGATGGGCGTTAAAGTCACCAAACACGAATATGTGAGCAAACGGGTGGAGATCGTGAGCCTTGACTATGCTTTCAGAAATGCTATCGAGTATCCCACAGTCTTGATAGGATGGAAAGCGATAGCGGAAGAAGAGATAGCTTACGACATTGAGGAGTGCTAGTCGGAGACACATGTACGAAGGGTCTGGAGATGCGAGAGACAACTCTCTGGCCAGTGGGAGATGGGCCTTGACGTAGACACCAAGCCCATGCATGTAGGTTATAGAGTCTTTCCTGAAGACAGGAAGGAAGTCGGGAATTGAGAGATCAGAGGAGGGAATAGACGAGGCAAGGTTAGTCTCACACAGAGCCAGTATATCCGAGCAGTTTGCAGTGAGGAAAGATTCCATACTGCATAAATTTGTTCTAATGCCACGGATGTTGGAGAACGAAATGGGGTTTAGGCGATTTCTGAGGGTCTGGTTTACGTTTACTTTTTTGTATTTTTTTTAGTCTTCATGTGGAGTATCGGTTGGAAGATGAGAAGGCCTGAATAAATGAAGCAGATGGTTATCGACAGCGACATGAGCAGAGAGGAGTTGGCACAGCCTGCATCATAATGTGGCCTCAGGGTTGCCGACCGGAGTTGACTGACGGGACACCTTTCCATGCGCGTCATGGCACTACAAACACCCCGGTATTATACAACTGTTGATCGGAGCGGCCGCTCAAGACGCTACGCATGAGTTAGGGCTCCTAACTACCAGTCGGAAACAGTAACCAGTAACCTGTCAACTGTGTAAACACAAAATGAAGAAGCAATGCCACTGACTGCACACGTCATGGGAGAAAAACATTAGCACTGGTACAAAGGCCAGAGAGAGAGAAAGAGTGTTCCGGGAACTCCTTCCTAGACAAGAAACAAGGTGTGAGCCTCTACTCATGTCCAGGAAAAGGGGGAGGAGTGTTGACCGGGCGCTAGGAGAGTCTACCTACTCCTATTACATATAACACATACAACAACGACAAAAAAACAAACAGGCGGATAAGGGCGGGGAAGTAGTTGGCAAAGTGCCCAGGCTGACACTAGGCGTATGTTCAGGGGGATAGGTGGTATTTTATTAGTATTGTTATTAGCATTTTAACCTTGAACAACACTAACTTTTAACTTAGTATATGTCCCATTTTCTATTCTAAAGAAAGAAAATAAAAAAACATGATTATCCACCTTTTTGTGGATATGGCATAAACGCGAGCTGACTTATGGCAGCAGGTGGTATTGGTTGTCCGCATGCATTCTGATGGTCACCAGTGAGGGTTCCACATTAGAACATTTTATCTAACAAAAGACAAGGCTACTGGACCATAAGAATACTGGAGACATACTAACGCCTGGTGAAGAGACATTTTTCCTTTCTTTCGAGGTGGTGATTTCCAACTACACAAACATATATTATTAAGTTAAGTTAGAATGGTTAGACCAAGAATCAATGTTAAATTAGTCGGACAGTGTGGAGGGAGAGAGAAAATATAAATAAATAAATAAAATAAATACATAAATAAATACACAAATACGTTGAATTAACTGTAAAATGTATGTTGTAATTTCAACTCAGGTTATATGGCTTTGCACATTCTCCGTCGGCAGGTAATAAGCAAGTGGTGTTACGCACAAATACCCAACAATCCTCGTGGGTGGATTGATAAATACAAATACCCAACAATACACACTGTTATGGACAAAAAAGAAAATATAGATATAATACCTCGGTAATAGTGCCTAAAGTTTGAATTAGGATATCGAAGCAGCCGTTGAGAAATTTTGACAATAACTACACCGGAAATTTCTAGTGAGAACGTGAAAAATATTTTTCTTCAAAAGAATTTAGAAGTTTCACCAAGAATTACGCATTTCCAAAATTAATGCAACGGTATCCCTGTACACAATAGCTGAATAAACTTCGTCTCACTCTCTCTGTCTCTCTCTCTCTCTCTCTCTCTCTCTCTGTCTCTCTGTGTGTATGTCTGTCTGTCTCTCTATCTCTCTGTCTATCTCTCTTTATCTCTCTCTATAAATATACACACACACACACACACACACACACACACACACACACATATATATATATATATATATATATATATATATATATATATATATATAGAGAGAGAGAGAGAGAGAGAGATGAGACGACTTCAGAGAGGCATGACATCGAGTGGTAAATATGCATGAAAAACTAAATAAATTTATGCCATTCTACTTGCAGAATATTTAGATGAATAAAATATTAAATATAAAAAAAAACACACGTCGATGAGAGTTCAAATGCTTCATAAATACGCATACTGTTTTTTTTTAGTCATCCAAATGCAATGACGTAAGTAAAGTCTCCTGGCAATTTCAGACATACTTGTTTACAAATTAGGAAATAACACTAAAGTGGAAGAGATATCAAAGAGAGAAATCGAGACAGAGAGAGAGAGAGAAAAAATAGTGAGAGAGTGAGAGAGCAATCCTTTCTCAAACTTTAAGGCGAGAATGAGAATTACTCAGGAACAGAAGATTATTGCCTAAGCATTTACTCCATCAGTAGTCCATAAAATATTATAGTATTAAGCTGTCAAATTAATAGGGAATTGGAGAAATTATGTTTGCCTTAAACGAATAGACATATACAAAAACACACATTTTGCGCATATACATGTTCATAAATGCACACAATCAGGAACTGAGTACATATTTAACAGAAAACCATAATAATATTTAATTAATAAGAGACAAAAGCTTTGATCGAAGCACAATATTATAAAGAAATATCCAAATGCTGGACAGATTTTTTCTATATTTTCTCTTGAAACTAATGCCATTATACGACTATTGGATTGATAAAACATAATAGACATTTGTTGCTGCTGCCCCAATACACTATATATATATATTATCTAGTTAATAAATAATGTTTGAATAATGTTCTATGTTTCAAAAATAGAAGCTAAAACCCTAATTTTATTTTTTGCAAATAAATTATTATATATATATATATATCGGATTTTATATATTTTTTTATTTATATATCTATCTATATATATATATATATATATATATATATATATATATATATAAATACAATACAGGGTTGCTGCTCAAATGAACAATAATATTACATTCTTCTGTAGCCAGCAAGGAACGTGATTGAAGACCTTGTCAGTTGTCATTACACCGATGTAACATAATCCAAAGTTTTATCTATTATAATTTCTGAAATATCTGTGAACAACTCTTAAAATACTACCTACTATGAGACCACAAATATGGGTATCTAATATCTATAGGCACTAAAGTCCAATTGGACCGAAACAGCAAGCGATATGTATGGTTTAGATTGATATTAAGAATATTTATTAGATTGTTCCCCATTCCGCGGTACTGAAGCGCTTATAGATATTTGATGTAGCCAATAATGTCATTAGTTTCAGGCAAAGCAGCATGTCTTCCTGAAAGATTTAATTATACTCTTGCGTTCAATCCATTATGTCTGTCTGTATACGAAGAATAATATTTCTTGTTGAGTTCATTCTCTCCTTTATCATTCGTATTTGCTGTCGTCACATTATCAACTGTTTTAGATAAAATAAATATTGGATTCATATTATATAAGGACAAGTCGGAAAATCCTTCAAACATATCTTCCTTTCAGTTAACGTCAAACACTGCCAAGAATGGGCGTCAGATTGATTATATTGTCTAAATTTGAAGTTTGCACGGAGAGTTTGATATCAAGGTGCGCTGTACTTCAACGATACCAAAGAATGAGTTGCGGGTACACAGATGGAATTACCACCAGAAAAATATTGCTGATCCAGAGGAAAGAGCATATACAGACCTTACTATTCTTGAGTTCACATATCATTAAACGGCAGATGACATAACTAATTTAAGGTACACAAATGAAATGTTTTGTGCTTCTTCTGTAGTCAAATTCTAATACCTGTAATCTTTTAATTGACATTAATATATGGTCTTCATCTGTGGTAATCTATTGTGGAGGAGTAGTTAAGTGAACCAAATAGGGGTTACAATCTTTGGAATGTTTGATCCGAACTCTACTTTTAGCAAATGGTGCTTTGAACCAATGTCAAATAAGAGTATACCCTCCACGAAACCGCACAGGAAATTGTGTAGCGAGAGAAAAGAGAACGTTGATTTGCACCATTTAAGCAGTAAAAAGACACTTTTAAATACCTGTCGAAATAAAAAGAGAACATGTAAAAAAAAATGTAGCGAGGATAAATGATAATCTAGGAAAAGGATGCTGTGAGAGAAGCAAAAGTAAGAAGGTCGTTTCAAGAACACTTCAACAGAAACGCCAAAACCATTGACAAAAGAGTTATGAAATTATTTGATCAAAGGCGAAAAGTCGCGTAAATAAAAATATAGCATTAAAATACATTAGGTTGAGCAATCAGAGCATCTGCCCATAAAGGCATTGTTGGTAGGACTCAATATATACTGATTTCAAATACTTAAGTGATTATCGCTATTAGCTATGCGGAGAACGTATTCGTGGTATAAAATGGGACATTCAATTTGCTTGTAATCAAATTTTCAATTATGTCTTAACGTTATACAATAACTAAGCTTTGTAAATTACCCAGCATTCGACCGATTTTTCTAAATAGAGAGCATCACCTTGAAATCTGAATGTATAAATTACAGTACTAATATGATGAGTAGGAAGAAGATCCTTCCGCTTCGATCTCAATGTATGTCCGGTACCAAAATCAATAATTACATAAGTAGAAACATAAATATACTTTTAATAATTTCCCCCCCCAAACAATGTGATAACGCAACTAAGAAGAAATGTCCTACTGCAGATGAAAGAGAATGAGAAGATTTTATTAAGGAGAATAGACAATAAAAATTAGAATTCAGGAAGAGAGATAATGACGATTGAAGCTGTATTTAATCATTGAAGATTGTAGGTGGAAGGTAAGAAAGAAACCGACAGAAACCAAAAAAAAAAAAAAAAACTGAAACTATTAGAATATAACTTAAGTTTATCTCTATTTCAACAGTAAAACAACCAGAGCTAGAAGTTAATTTAGCAATATACTTAAATTCAGTGTATGAAGGTGCAAAAAAAAGAGATTATTGCGACAACTACCATAAATATATTTATAGAAAAGACAGTGACAAGGCACGTCGTAGCTCTGGGAGAATAAACAAATTCGAGATATCATGTCAGGTTTAATAAAATTACTGACTCTTTGGATATTTGGATATATATAGCCACAGTAACAGATCAGATATGGTAGTAATATTCAAGGCTTGAGCGGGTGTTAGAAATGTGCAAGCAGAATTTCAGTGCGAAACAAATATTCTCGGACGACTGAGTGAACCAAATTTTTTGGCAGCAGAACATGCAATTGACATAATTCTGTGTTGTGTCGCTTTTGGATTATAGACCTGAACGAAAATGAAATAGTTCTGAACACTCTGATTGCACGGAAACAGATATGATCCCCTTGCTATATACTGGTATGACTCCCCGCATAATGTCTATATTCCTGTGATGAAATGTATGGATATTTATAGTTAGTGGTGATTTTTTTCTAAGTGGATTTCCTCTCTTAAGCAGAGGTACTAAGATGATATTCCTCTCTATTTTAGAACCACTGAAGAATTTGTGAGCACATCTAATGTGAAATGTGATTTAATAAATTTTCCTACCAATATTCTGGTAATCGTATACAAGGAGATATTCCTAAAGAAACCAACTGCATAAAATAATTGAAAGGTTAGAAGTTCTAACAACAAATATGTGCATACTTTTCCAAATATTAATGATTATATAATAAAGATAATGCGAATAAAATTTCAATTTTTGTATATAGATTCTGTGCATAAAGCATAGATATTTCTGCATATGCATAATTCTGGTTACGTGTACATGACCGTATATAAATATATTTCCTCAATTATAAATTATTTTGTTCAACCCTAATGGGTGTCGTGGCACATATTCTCAAATAAGAAGAAATTTATAGACCAACTACCCACTAAACATCTGATTTATTCATTAGCTCTGATTGCCATCTTTAATGAGGCGCCATTTGTACTGTCGAATCAACATAAATATTTTAAAATGCAATCAGAACTAAATGACTTAAATGATATTTGATTTATGGAACAGAGTTGAGGGTAATTCAAACGTTTCAATCCCGAGAGTTGTTTGTCATCAGCTGATTTATATAGGCAGAACAAGGAACTGAGGGGACTGATGTAAATATTGTAAAGATAGTTAATATATACTTACATTATGTATATCTGCGTGTGTGTGTGTGTGTGTGTGTGTGTATGTGAGTGAGAAAGAGTGTGTGTGTATGCATGTTTATTTTTTTGTGGGTGCATGCGCACGAGGGAGACAGAGCGAGTTTGTGTGCGTATACCCGCGTGTGAGCGCACGTGAGGGAATGTATGTACGTATACCAGCGTGTATATGAGTGGGTGCACTTGGGATAGTGACCAATATTTACTATAAACTGATACGGTTTAGACCTCGTTGGTTCAGAGTGATAGTGCTTAGATGCATAGGGGTTGTGAAGATGAAACTAATTCACTTAAAAATCGGTATGCATACTAGTTATTAGTCGGAAAGATATGGGAACTCATATAATGCTTTGTCACCAGCTGTGTTTGTTCATATATATATATATATATATATATATATATATATATATATATATATATATATATATATATATATATATGTGTGTGTGTGTGTGTGTGTGTGCAGAATTATTTGCCCCCGAAATAATATTTTCATATTTACAAGTACTCACTGAAATTACTATAAATATTTGATCCAGTATTTAATTCGAACTATTATATTCATAGTTACATAGCTCTATGTCAGTTGTAATGATTTTTTTAAATTTGATATTTAATACGATTACTCTTTGAAAATGGCACAGTATTGATCTGATTCTATAGCGTTCTAAAAGGTAATGAAATAATAAAGGAAATAATATTGACCTGATTCTATAATATACCAAATGTAAATAAAGTAGACAATATGTGAATGGTGCGTACCACGATAACTCATTTGTTGGGCAAAACATGGCGAAGACAGCTTAGTATGACAAGAAGCTACGAATGAAGATAGTCGATGCGTACAAATAAGGTGATGTATATACAACACTTTTCAAGCGTTTAAATGTTCCTAAATCGGCAATTCGTAGGGTTATGAAGAAGTACAACAAGGCTCATTTTGTACATTAAGGACTGGCAGAAAACGGTTAATTTCAGAGAATGTAAAGAAAAATTGTTAGAAATTTCTCGAAGAATCCTTACTTAGAAACAAAAGACAGTGTCAATAATGTAAAGCCATCAGGGTCGAATGTATCGAAGAAGATATTTCAGCAAGCAGGAATCTGAACTTGTCGCCCAAGGAACACTCACTTGCTTAAGGCTAAAAATCAGATTAGCTCATACTACGAGACATCTAAAACATTTGCCTAAATATTGTAACTCTTTTTTAAAGTCATATGATTTATATGGTCATATGAACCCGTATTATGTATTAAAGTGAATGAAGCTCACAAACCAAACATTACCGTCCCTATACTTAATCATTGTGATGGGTGCATTCAGCACTGGGATATATTTTGCTCTTTCTGCTCGAAGGGAACTAGTGATATCACTGGGTATCATAAATAAACAACAGTATTTAGCTATTCTTAAAATAATATAAATCAAACTGCACGAAAGATGTTTTTGGGGCGTTACTATAGGTACCAACATGACAATGGAAGCAGAAACACAGCACGAATTGTTGTAAAATACTCAGACAGAAAAAACTATGGAATTAGCATACATCACATTAAGTCCTGATCTAAACACCACGGAAGAATTATGAGAATATTGGAAGAAAAAAGTTACAGAAAGGAGTCCTCGAACTCGGGAAGAAATAGAAGTTATTTCCAAGGAAGAATGGAGCAAAATATCTATCAGTGTGTGTATCGAACTTATAAGTAAATATAAAAAAATGCAATAATCATGAATATATTTTACACAATCGATTATTGAGTCAAGAAGGTCAACAATTACATGTTAAATGATTTTGTTGATTTTTGTATTATTTTTAAAATAAGTACTATCTTGTGTGTCTCATTACACATTGTTTAAATCCATTGTATCATCATTTGTTAAAATAATGCACATCAAGTATCTCTTGATATTTCAGGTATTACAGATTTATTTGTAATTATGGAAGCGGGCCTTAATAATTCAGTCCTCAAATCTGTATGTGTATATATATATATATATATATATATATAATGAACAATAAAATCAAAATAATAAATATTAATGAAATAAAATATTGATAAAATACTAAGATTACCTCATATGGGGAATAGCCTTTTTCGGTCGTCTGCCTTAATCCAGATATGGTCTGAGTTCGTGTCTGTAGTGTTAGGTTTAAATGTGAAAGCTAAAAGTTTCCGTCAGGGGAAAAGCACGAGAAAAGGGTCAGAGGAGGAAGGGATATATATGTCTAAAATGGAAGCAGATTAATAAAATTAAGTCCGTATATTAAAATTCTGATATTCATTTGGTGTTATATGAAGAATGAAATATTAATTTAAAATTAAAAGAGGAATAAAAAGGGATTTAAAAATAAATTTAAAATCTATAGATGAAAGTATGCAAGGGATTAATTGATAGAGGGTTGGGGATATACTAAAGTAGAGGACGATTAAATTATAATTAATAAAGTGTAATGGAGTTATAGAACGGGAAAATAGAAAGTATAATTAGTTATAATTTCAACATTTAAAGAGTTAGAGGGAATGAATGTTATAGATATATAGTAGCTAATTTAGTTAAAATTATATTATTGAAATCTGAATTTGCTTTTATGTCGACATTTTAACACTAATTCTGATTCAATAGTTGGTTTTGATTATTGTATTTCATTATTGCATTTTTTTCTTCTAATAAGGAGTCAAAATTACCTCTAAGACTATTAAGTGTACGTGCAGAAACTATAATTTTCCAAACAATCAGTGGGCTCAAATATTTCTTCTAAAATTATATGACGGTGAAAACCAAGTTCGTTATTTTTTTTGTCTCATAGAAATTTCTGAAAATAAGGTTATTGTATAGTTATAGATCAAAATAAAATTCTCCATTAGACGGCAAATGCAAGTCTACACGGGTTATATCAGTCGATCATTTTCCTCAAAGAAAATATGAACAATTATGTTTACAATGGAATTACACGAGGGAATGGAAGCAGAGATTTTATGTATATTTTCTAACCCTAACGTAGAAAACCAGATAGTTCTTTCAATAAAAATGTTAATTGAATGAGAAAGGTATAAGCCCACAGACATTGCGGAAAACTATAGTTTTCGCACATAATCTTAATAGTCTTGGAGGTAGGTGCGTCTTAGAAGAAACAAATTAGAATAATAAAAAATAATAATGAAAGCTAACTATTGAATCATAGGAATGAATTAGCGTTAAAATGGTGACATAAAAACAAATTCAATTTTCTAAAATGTAATTTTAACTTATTTGCCTACTATATTTCTATAATATTCAATCCCTTAACGCTTCCAATTTCGAAAGTATAACTAATTCTAATTTCTATATTTTTATATTCTCCTTTCTAAAACCTCTTTACACTATATATATTATAATTTACAAAACTTTCACCTACTTTAGTACCAGCAACACTCTCTTCCGGTAAACTATTACATACTGATATCTATATATTTTAAATGAATGAAGAGAAGATCATGGAAAATTGTGTTTAAAAACAGTAATATCTACGTTTCTAAGCGAACGCTCCTCTGTGGCCCAAACTGTTAAGGCACGTCAGTCTATATGACGTGTCTGTATAGGATAAAGTTTCGATTCCTGTTCGAGGACGCATATTTTCTATGACAACTTCTCTGTCATTAAGGCGGGTAAATGTTTCTAATACTGTTTATTATAAACAGCATTTACTTAAATATTCGTATGTATAAGAAGAACGTATAAACTTGAAAAAATATCTAAAAGGATTATTGTCGGATTTTCGTTAAATAAATATATATATATATATATATATATATATATATATATACTTTTCCTATATATAATTTTGATACAAGAAATATATCATTTATGTGTGCTATATTTATGGGATAAAGGGCGCAATATCAGAGATACACCGTATGTAAATATAAAAAGGATCATTTAATCAACATACATGGGTGACACGCTGGTTGATGCTAGAGGAAAGCGTCAGGCAACGACGACAGTAGTGTTTTTACTCGATTATTTGTATATACGTGTCAGTGGTGCATTGTGGGGAGTACATTCTGGCTCTTATTTTGACGGGAGTTAATGTTCGTTTATTTATTTGTTTCTTTATTTTATTTAATATAAGCCATACAGAAAACTCAATGATAAACCACTGTATGTGCACACAACTTACAGTCACCCGCCTTCTATAAGCAAACAGATACCAAAATCAATTAACCGCAGGCTTTACGACAAGTCATACCATATTCAAATAAACTAAGAAATACTACGAAACAGCCCTAAATGATAGTGGACTCCCAGCAACACTCATATAATCACCACAGAGAACACAAAAGGCCAACAGGAAGAGAAATATTATATGGTTCAACCTACCGTTTATTAAAAACTTAAAAAGGAACATAGCTAAAATATTCTTCAATCTCTTACACTGACACCTCCGAAATCAAGCACCCTCCACAAAATATTCAAGAAAACACAGTAATAATCAGCTATAGTTGCACTTAGAACATGACACAGATAATAAAATCTCACAACAGGAAAACTATCAGCAAACCACCTGAACAAATTAAACCCACGTGTACCTACAGAATACAGAATAATTGTTCGTTAATTGGTAATTGCTTACAAAACAACGTAATATACACACCACTGTAATTCTAAACCGATGATAAGGGAAGAGTATGCATATGAGTAACTGCAAAAAAATTATTTACACAAAACATCTTTCACAAATAGTAGATACGCGAACAGCACAATTCTTTCTAAGTATATTTGAGAAGTTAAAAGCAAAACGCAAATCACACAAAACATACCATATACAATAAGGAGAATATCATCAGTCTACAACTATAAAGCCAAACCTGCATATTTTGCTAGTAGGAAAAATAGCTATTATTATCTTCCCAGTCCCAAATAAATTACTAAATAAATGATCTGAGTTCATCTCAAAATGAAGGCATGAAAAAAAAAAATTATAACGTTACTTAAGAATCAAAAATAAAATGAAAAAGATGAATGAAAATAAACAAGATAATAAAAAAAAACAAATAAAATGAATTAACCGAAGGAAATATTAAACAATTTAATAAACTACTCCCGTTAGAATAGATGAAATAGAATAAACAAAAATAAGAAAAAAAAACAAACAAGACAATTAATATAAATAAATAAATAAAGTAAATACTAAACAAATAGCTATAACCGCTATATACACGATCAAAACATATCTAATGCGTTATTAAAAATCGGTAAACGAAGAAAGTAAATAAAAATATAGCAAATAAAAAATGAATAAGTAATTAAGTAAAAAGCAAGTAGAATAAATTAATTCAAACAAATAAACAAATTAACAACCGTTCCCGATAAATTATCTGTCAAAACAGATAATAATAAAAATGAAAAAGCAAAAACAAGTAAAAAGATAAATCCATATAAATAAATAAAGTACTAAACAAATTGAAACTGTTCCGCCAAAATAGCACTTAGATTACACAACAGCAATCAATTCAAAAATTGGATGGAAGAACAGCTTTAATTATCTTCCCAGACAAAGACAAACTATTAAATAAGTGTCCTAAAGAAATCTCAAAAAAAAAAATTTTCTACCGTTAATAAGACATCGAAAATCCAAAAGAATAAATAATTATACGAAATAAAAATAAAATAAATAAACCACTCCCGCGAAAATAGCCGCGAGAATGGACTGTCCATAATCCACCACTGACCGTATATATACATAATCGAGAAAAAAAATAATACTCGCTGCCTGAGGATTGCATGTATCATGAAACAGCCTGTCGCATCTGGGTGTTGACTTCAATGATCACTATATATATATATATATATATATATAGCGTGTGTGTGCGTGCGCATGTTTCATTAAAAACGACAGACAAGGTACTACGGTTAAGCTTTTTATTTAAGAACTGTCCAAATTTTTTATATTTCCGAGCAATTTCGGCTATACCTTAAACACACGCACCAATTTACCAGACTCCATTAAAAAACATACTAGTGGAAAACACAAATATATTAACTGCATCCACCTGCAAGAAAAGAGTAAACATAATGGATGCTTTAATATTAAAAAATGAAAAACACAATTCTTAACAATATTAACTACGAATATAGCCACAATGTGCTAACCGTATTCGGAAATTAAAAACATCACTACCACACACTAAGACATACACAGAACGCACACACCCAATTAAGGTGAAAAATCGAATCATCCTTAATAATAGCTAAAGGTATCGCCGAAAGCGATCGGAAATATAAAACATTTCGACAGTTCTTACACACCCTTTGTCCATAAAATGGAGCTCTTGTTCGAACACCGGAAAAATTAAATAAAAATTATTGTCTTTCGTTTTTAATGAAACATGCATAAACGAAGGATTGCTGCTTAAATATACAACTATATATATATATATATATATATATATATATATATATATATATATATATATATATATATATATATATATGGTAAATAAGACTTTTGGCATGATGAATGTAATAGTTTGTTGGAAAAACATATATGAAATTTTGGAAGTAACTCTCGCTTTTTTTACAATAAGGAAATATTGGATATGCATTAATTTTTCAGACACATCCAATAGAAATGTACATTGAAATAAATATCGAACGACACTTTATTGTACATCAGTATATGCTTTACAAATGAATATATTAAATAAATTCCTATTTTCATTCATGGCATCAGTGATTTTTTTTTCAGAAAGACTTCAAGTCAAAACTAATGAAGTCATAGCATATGAATTCAGGTGATAACACAGGTGACACGTTTAAAGAGTTCTTTTAACTCTTGGCGTTTTATTACAGTGTTCATGTGCAAATTAGATTACTCTTATACATTATTCACACAGTGTGGCAATAAGAAAGTTTACCTACCTTCGGAACAAAGACACAAGAAGCTATTATAAATTAAAACACGCGCATACACACATATACTGATACATTCCTACATACATATACGTATTTATACATACATATGTATATCTGTGTGTAAATATATATATATATATATATATATATATATATATATATATATATATATATATGTTTAAATATATATATATTTATATAAGCATATATATATATATGGAAATATATATATATAAATATAAGTATTTATATATATATATATACATATATATATATGTATACACACATACATAGACATACACATACACAAATATATATATATATATATATATATATATATATATATATATATATATATATATGAACATATTTTATAAATATGTTTTCATTAAAACATATATTATTGAATATCTAAGTACTGTTTACTTACTTTCAAACAGATCATTTCATATTCACGGACAAGCTTTTTGATGTCGTTACTGAAGGACAAGTATATCGACGTGTTAAAATGTAATAATTACTCCGAGTACTTTCAACATAGCACCACGTCATCATCAGTGTTTTGTTCATGTTGAGACAAATATTGTAGTGTTCATTATTGAGGAATACAAAATTGTTCTTCCTTCTGGAGTGAAGAACGCAAGGCCAGTGCGTGATCATTTAACACCACATCATGGAAGGTAACTGCATATGGCTGTGGAGCTTTCTCACGAAATTATTAGAACTGTTAGTACAAACCTTGGCCTTTTAAATTATATATTGTTCACATTTTAAAACATTTGTGCACTTGCTGTATTCCCCACTAAGTTCTGGGAAGGTCTTTTAGTTGACGGAATCAAATCCACGAGAAAGTTACATTCTTTCAGGCTTCTTCCCCTGGACGTGTGATCCCTTGTTGGTTTGTTCGGATGTGCAATGAGAACTTCAGCAAAAAAAGATTTAAACTTTTCTATTTTTATGGACGTCGAAGTGTACATTTTATAACGAGTCATTGGGGTTACTAAACATATATAGACTTCCAGTAGCCTCTTGAACATATATATATATATATATATATATATATATATATATATATATATATATATATATATATTTGTGTGTCTGTGTGTATTAATTGGTGTTGTATATATAATATTATAAAGAAGTAATCATGCAGTCAACTTAATGTAAATAATGGCGAAATCACTTCGCTAACAGATCAATATAATGTTAACTTACTAAAACTCTCTGAACGATGCTATCTTTATGTTTACAATTATGACAGGAATTACATATCCTGCTACAAGTACTTTTGAATGAAATTGGCTCCTTTATCGTAAGGTATTAATATTGTTTTCATTTCAGGTAAATTTCCAAGACGAGTATAAATGTATTGCAAGCCGAAAGATGTTTTTTTTTAAAGTGTCCAATTTATTGATGATTCAATATTTCAATATTTCAGATGAGGAATTTTTTTTTAAATAGTAATGTGCCAAATCCATGTTTTCTTTTCAACTGAAAAACACTTAAAACAAAAACAAATCTTGTACGACTGACTTGTACTCATGAATTTTCTCCTTTAACGAAACATCAAGTGTATTCCGATATCTGTGATAAAGATTTCTGAAAACGAATCTATTCTTTTCAACCCACCATTTGTCCAAAACTCAAAACTCACATATTTAACATTCAAAAATCATCTTTCTAGAATGAATGAAAATTACAAAACAATTAGGAGAGGTGCAAGAACACATTATAGATAATAAATGCGTCTGACAATTCCCCATTAGACATTTCTGAGTACATAATTTCCTGACGGAAAGGCATGATTCAAGGAACATCCAACTTCCAAAGAACGATCAAAAGATCATCCCTTTAAACGGTATCAAAGTCTTTGGTGAGAACAACGAAATTAATAAATACCTCTTTGTCATGCTCACGCTAAGTAGTTCACTCAAATTGAAACTAATGTCGACAGTATTTCTACAAGACCGTAAGCCGCAGTGAGATTCATACAAGACTGAATCGACGAGGAAATATTTTAGTCTGTTCAAGATTACCTGTCAAAAATATTCCTAGCATCTCACACAACCTCAGTGCTTTGCATTTATTGCCTTTGTTTTATAGAGATAGGCAATATAATCGTCTTTAAAATCTTGAAGAAATTTTTTATGAACCAGATGATTCCTCCCATATTTGTATATCTCTGCTGATATGACATCATTTCTAGATGACCTTCCGTTTGTCATTTTTATATTGTTTTATAACCCTGCAATAATAGGCCTGTGTGGTAAGTTGTTGATAAAATTGTGTCCATCATTCGAATACATGTTTAGAATATTTGAGACATGTTCTTCCCAGTCCTTAGTAATCTCTTTTGTGCTATTTAAAACTTTACCATTGGAAGAAATGTGGGTTTGGGGGCATTTGGCATAAGTCCAAAGACAACCCTTAGATTCTAATAGAATGATTAAAAGTTAGATCTATCAGTTGTATCATGCAATTCCTTTTCTTTCACTCGGCACCATACTCATTCATTTTCTGTATTTGAAATTGGCATAGTTTTCTGGCTATCTTGAATTTATTTCGCTGTTTAACATTGTACATTTCTGAAGTCCATTAGTGATGTGCATATTATCCAAAAGAAAAAGAATTCTGGGATCGTTTTAGTTAAACTTATTTTGATGTTTCATCTTAAATATCCAAACGTTTTCTGGGATGACTCATATATAGATCAACACTCACGAATGGATAAGAAACTAGTCATTTTATAATACTTCTTGGAGTCGATCACACAGTCGATGAAATGATATTGTGATTAGATCAGGGATTACCCGAGCTATTTTGCAGTGGTTAGGAATCTAAATGTTAGTGTTGGTAATCAAGCGTTCATATTCAACACAAAGGGATACAAGTAGATGGCTACTTCAGTTCGCCTTGCCACCGACATACTCAGCGTTTAAACTATGTCATTATGATGCATTACAACATACATACAACATTCAATGCAATCGTCCAAGAGAAGTAGTCTGTCATCAATGTAGTTACGATGGCACGTGCGTAGGAAACATTGCCGCGACAAATGTTTATGTATGTTGCCAAGTATGATGTTCGGATTTGTTAAAGTAGTCATAAAGTTATCAGAAACAATTTTCTATTTTTTTTTTATTCAGGAACTTTTTTAAAGCGGCCTATAAATAAAATTTAAAATGTGGAACATCTATATACGATGTTAATTATACGGAATAGACAGTAAAACATGGCAATATTAAAGTTGAATAAATAAAATAAATATTGAGTGGACCATTATATAAAATAGTGGATATACAATTGTAATACGTAAATATTTATGAAAAAAATAATTATATTTTAAGATGAAAGGTAGACAATGCAATCATAACTCCGTTAATTACTTTCTTTGTTTTGACAGTGCTTTTTTGATAGCAAATTTTATATGTACATTTCTTGTATACACATGGAACATAGATCATGTTTACTGATTTAATTAAATTAATAAATGATAGGGATTATTCTTAATATATACACGGTACAATGGATAAATTGTCATCTAAATTATGCAAAAATAAGGATAACAGTGACATCTCATTTTAACAGATGTATTTACCAAAATTACAATAAAAATATCTTGAAATAATAATGAGTAAGTTTAGTCAATAGTTTGCCTTCAGCTGCAATCACGGCCTCCAGACCAGACGGGAAACTCCTGCAATTCTTCTGGGCAATCTCCTTGCTTGCGTTGGTGAATACTGCCATAATCCTTACCTACAATTCCTATTTGATGTTAAAAAGAGTTTTGTTGATCTCTCGATCAATTGTTCCCCACAGATAATAAACAAGGGAATTGCAGTCTGGGGTGGTAGGTGGCCAGATGTAAGGGGTGTTTTGGATGCAGAAATTGTGTGACAGCCATGACAGAGTTCTCCTGTTTTTGTGGCATGGTGCATATTGAAGTTGCCAAACATAGGGTCTTCGAGCTGCCATCCTTTTGACTCAGGGCTGCTCAATGCACTTAATGTAGGCCTCGGTTTATATTCTGAGACGCTTTGGGAACATGAATGGAAGCATAACTTTGTCATCACTAGAGATCATTTCAAACACCACCGTAATCATCACTTGATTCTTCCAAATCTTTCATAATCCTCTGCATCGTCCTCAGATTGACAATCCAACCCTGAAACAGGAACATACGACGCGAATGCCAAACATTAGAGCATGTCGTTTCCAAATTTCTGGCGCTGTGAATTGCGTCATAGCGCTGTTTTTCTCACAGACGGTGCCCAACTGATCCTACCATACTGTCCAGTCGACAAAATAAAAATAGATAACGCGCATGCGCAAAATTACAGATATAATATAGTGAGCATTTCCCCTGTATACCAGGACACTATTATAATCGAAATATGGTTATGATAAGCTCTGTGAATCAGTTATTGTAATATCTGTAATGTTTACCCAACATTTAACGAGGATTGCTGTGTATATATGTAATGCTCACTTCCATGAAACATGAAGTACAAAATGTTCACAGATAGAGTTAGTTGTTTGAAATATTAGTACGATACAAACGAATATCTCGAAATCTGAATGAAGCTCATTATTATAACGTCACGGAAGATTATAATGGGCCACTGTGCGATATATTCTCTGATCAATTATGTATAACACTTAATAGTTTTGAATAATTTATATGTGCAATATAAAAAAGAATAGGTTTTTTTTTCTATTATGTTTCATCTAAGGTCATTTAATTGTTTTTAGCAGCGTGACGAGTCCGATACAAAATAATAATTTCAATTTTTATATTCCTCACTGATGCGAAGCAACGGTAGATTGACGATCTGATAAATACATCAGATGCAACAAAATGAATTAACTGATTTTAACTGATATACATCATTTAAAAATTCTAATTATTATTATTAACCGACACGTATCTGTGTGTTTTCCCAGCTTCCTTGAAAGACGTAAATTGACATGTAAGACACATACTCTCATGTTCGAAATATGTACAAAGAAAATTAGGTATTGACTAAGGTGATACAGTAGACGGGTACTAATTTTGCAAATGACACATTAGTATAGAAAACAGGTCCGAGAAGAATGTGATTCATTCTAAATTGTAGTATTTCTGACTATTTTTATATGATCCTTACTTGATTTTTCAAAGTTTTATTTGTTTTTTTTTGCAAGATGGAAGAACTGTAAAGCAACAATATAGTACTGCTGCCATATATGGATTGTTCAATCCTTACTTCCCAGCCTCGACATAGCCTAAAAGTTCTTTCGCAGACTTCTATACTATTGCTTATT
Source organism: Acanthosepion pharaonis (assembly GCA_903632075.3). Lineage (NCBI taxonomy): Eukaryota > Metazoa > Mollusca > Cephalopoda > Sepiida > Sepiidae > Acanthosepion > Acanthosepion pharaonis. The sequence goes on from CAHIKZ030000410.1 coordinate 299,125, forward strand.
CATCACAATGCAACACACATACCACACAAGAAAAATTGCTAGCCCAGATGTTCGAACTACTTAGATTGCTTGGTTCCACTGGCTTAGATTTTTGCAGTTACTACACGTCATGCCATATTCACGGTGCCAAAACATAATCCCTTCTGTTTCCCGTGTTATCTATTTTCGGGTCGAAAAAAGGTATCCCGGTATATAGAGCAAATCTACAAAAATTCTGTTAAATTACATTATTAGAATGTATTTCCTGCCATAAAAAAATCTAAGTCAGGAAGATGGTTTGTAGAGGCACATACCTAAATTGTATGAAACTTAAGGAGATACGGTAATTGCAACGCTATTTATACAAACAATACAATTTTTAGATTTCTCCAATTTGTAATGTGTATGTTGGGCTGTTCCATTTGCTAACAAATGTGCATTGTGTATTCTTATTCAAATATATCGATAGTTTTTAAAAGAGGACGTATAGCTCCAACCTAAGATAGGAATAGGGACAGATGACTTAAAGCTAAAAAAATAGATGAACAAATAATGCTACTGAATTCTTACGTAATATCAGTGAATAAAGACGGGGTTTTATAAAAAAAAAATGACACAAATAGACACTTATATATAATATCAGAAACAGACACTAGGTTACATAATAAGAAAAGAGATTGGACAATTTGATACTCAAGGTACAGATTGAAAGGAAAATAGAGGAAAACAACGCATAATCTACCTAGCGATCAGAAGTAAATGAATGGCCCGACCGTGTTTAGCAGTATTAGCAAAAAGACAATTTTTAAGAGTCTACAAAGGAGAGGCAATTGTGGCGGGACATGTTCGTCAATATCCTCAAAGGATATGGCAAATGAAAGAAACAAAATTCTTCGAAGAACGATTGATGACCCGAATCGTGCCATTTTCTACAACCGTCGGAATTTTCTCAATATTTCGAGTTGTTTTATTCATTTTTTTGATTCAATATTTAGCTATTTATCACATAGCACCATAGTCTCAATAATATTAACTTTGTTTAATCTAGCCATAAATATTTTGTCGTAAGTTTGCACCATTGCCATTGTTATCAGAACAACTTAATCAAACAGTTTTCCACTTCCAGCTAACCATCATCATAATTATGAAAATCATTATAATTAAATCTGTGTAGGAGAATAATTGTTCATATTCTTTTCTTTTTTTTCATATTTCGGTGAATTATATCATTTAATTTACATCTAAGTTATATTTATTTCCCACGCTATTTTTTCTGCTATTTCTTATGCCTTTTTTTTCTTTTAAGTAGACATTATCACAGTTTTTTTTCGGGCGAGGCATTTTGTATACACTCTGAACGAAGCTAATCGCTTGGTAATGAATTTTAGGATTTCTAGGTTTTCTGTGAATTGATTTTGGTAAAGATTTTCCCAGCTCGTTTGCACAGTATGTCAAAAAATTTATTTGGTTTTCGTTCTGTGTAACGTCCTTTAATTTTAATTTCAGATTCGACAGTTTTTGGGTGAACTAGGCTAGAACCGCCTCTTCAATTAATAGAAAACCGTTTCTTCAAATAACAGCCGAGAAATTGTAATTTCACTACCAAACTATTACGTGTTTCCGGTGTAGTTATTTCTATTCTATTTAAACATTTTACACAATTCTTCTGTGCTCTTCCATGAACTCAATTATTGTGAAAAAAAAACAGCTTCATGTCAAATATCGTGTATTTTTTAGTGTAACATTTTAATACATTTATTAAGACAAGTAGTATTTGTTCCTTATGGGTTATTAATTTTAGTCGAAGTAACAATTCAAATAATATGAAGCTATATTCAACATTGATTTTCATTCATCTTGCCCTATACGTATTAAGATATACATGCTGCACGGTGATTAGTATGCAAAAAATTCTAATGCATGTGTTCCTTATAATTTACGTCGCTAATATCTGAAAACTGAAATGAGTTATAATTATACTATTCCGTTAGTAATGTTAATAACACTTATTAAAAAAAATATCTACTTTAGAGAAAATCCTAGTGGACAAAATTCCAGAAAACACAATCTCAGCGGACAAGCCTCTTATCCCCAAAATGGATAAAATCCCTATTCCATATACGATTAATTAATAAGATTAAGTGTAAAGGTCATTCGTCTGTTATCATCTTATATTAAAAAAATAATTTTATTAGTTATCCGACATTTCTTTCATGTGATCATTCATAAATATATCTTAAATAAATGGAGTATTAATTTGTGAGGATGAAATACGTGTATATATTGATATTTGTATTTTGTATATGAAATTGTATAATACTTCTTATTATGACTATCTCAAATCACATTAAAATGTGATTTTAAAATTCCTTGAGTTAAATTTCTTTCTTTTTCGTATGAAATGTTTATTTAGAAGACTGCGATTTTTGTTCATTTTTGTGATAAGGAGCTGAGATTGTGTAGTTACCGTTCAAGCGAGAGCAACTGGGTAGATTTTTTTGTACATTACTCGGTTTTCCACTGAATCCTAAAATTTGATAGAATATAAAATCGCAAATTTTTATATTTAAATCTTTCATGAATTTTTTTCTTCGTATACAATATTTGAATTAAATATAAGGTGATAAATTTAATTTACATAAGTGTTAATATACTTATTGAAAATACGCCTGAAACATTTCGTTCGAAGTTGTAGATAATTCTACCCTCTCTTCTTCCTTTAAATATATGCTGTTGTAAAATGGAACCACGAATTCGATTTCTTCATTTCGATAACTTGATCTGCCTAAGACTGCATTATCCGATTAAAACGTCTTCATTTTTCAGGTAATTATAATTATTGATTTATGTATTTATCGCAGTAGTAGAGTAATTTTTCCGAAAAAGCAAATGATTGAAAAGCACTTCATTATTTCAACGGTCATTTCCCAAATCAAATAGATATTAAAAATGTCAGGTAAGTATTACTTCATAATTGCATCTATTAGTACGATAACTTGATTTAATTTCCCTCAGGAAATATAAGATACTCATGTAGGTTTGATCTAATCTAATTGTTATATCCATGACAATTGATTTTATATCATAGCGTAACAATTATTTAATATCAGACTTTATCGTTTTTACTTTCTTAATTTTCATTTTTCTTATTATTTATTTGTTTTCAACTTTTAATTATTCTCTTTGTAACCATTTCTGTGTTAGTCGCTGTTGTTTCGTAAATAGGTAAGACTGACACAAATACAAAATTAGTAGTTTCTTCCGGATATGGTACACGGTTGAAAACACAGATTAATGTAATAAACAGTTAATCGGTGACTTATCAATATTTATTGTACAAATGTATAAATAAGCCACATGAGTAAATTTGTAATGGGAGAGCTGGTCTTTAATTGTCCGAACATTATTCCTTTCACCAGATCATTTCTTCCACACAATTATACAAAACTAGTGTTAAAAAGGCACCCCACAGTCTAAACATAGCAGAGATAACAGTTAAATGTACCAAAAAAATACTGCGTTGTTAATAAAATGATTTTTATGCGCTCGTTCTACAATCACTCACAGTAGCACACACGCGTATAGACACAATAAAAATTACGAAAACTCACACTCGAAAACGGAAGATCCATCAGTTAAACCAGAGAACTGCAATCCCTGTCACCTAAATGGGGAGGGTGAGGAGAAAAAAAGAAAGAAATAAAAAGGCAAAAGATAAAGAGATCGATGACTATTCATGACGTAGCTAAGTTAAATCAAACAATTTAAACAAAAAGAAAAACGACTCAAACTAACATAACACTAAAAGCGAAATATTTAATCCAGTCGATCAATATCCTTTTTCAGATGACATTCTAAGCCAGCCCCTCTCAAGCGAACAAAACACGACACACTCAACCACCTTTCGCAGAAATTTAATAAAGAGAGTCGCCTCCTTTCCGCACTATTTTTGACTTTATGCTTGTGCATATAGAACAAAATTAATTGGGAAGAGGAAAACATCTCACCTTCAAAAAACTCCTCTTGTCGCGTCGTCCAAATCACAACTCGCATAATGCCAGGTAAACAGAAGAAAACATAGCGTTCGTTCCTTTCAGCTGCGGTAGAACATTTCTACAACCAGAACTGGCCTAGGGAACAAAGAACATCCCGCCCAGGATGTGAACAATGTAATTTTCAATCAGTTCGCACAACAGCCGTACGATGCTACAGTGGAAGAGGTGTGCTCCAAGGACTAAACCACCCCAATGCAATGCACACACGTTGGCCTAACTGCCAACAAAGCTGCACACAGCTTTTTGCCGACCTGAAGGGCATTCCGCTACACGATCCAGGTGAGTGATACCTCGTCGTTATTGAGACACCTCCAGCTGACGCCTATAGCCACAGAGCGCTAAACTCGTCATTCGTCAAACCAAGCCAATCTCTTAAAGTATCTCGAGCATCCCCTCGCACTAACAGATGTTGTAATGCATTAGGTAATAACAGTCGTATGTCGTAGAGGCCTTCCTGAACATATATGAAGCCTTTCAGAGCGAGTCGACACTCGCTATAGAAGCATCACTCTGCCCAGGTAGTACGGCGGGCATCGTCCTCGCCATTATGCACAATTCTCAAAGCTAGAAATGCTTTCTTAGCGTCTTCCTTCCAGAAGAAGCCGTCACTTTCATCTTGCTGACATATTCGATCCAGAAACTTGAGCCGCAATTTCCGATGAAGAATCTCAACGCCAGGAATTTCTAGACCGCTCTCAGACGGGTGGAGGCAACAGACGGGCCGACAAGCCGTACGAGACTTGTCATCCCACAAGAGATGAAACAGGACTCGAACCAATAAAATTTGTTCGGCGCACGCAAGAGGAATTACCGAGAGCCGGTAAAGAATGATGGGGTAGATGTGCAAGACAAATACTTCGGCTCACCCCCTTTAAGGAAAGCCGAGACCACAGAGGAACTGCAACCTCGGATGTTTCACGGATTTATCAAGCACCAAACGGCAGGCCCACAGGCTTGTCGCGGTTGATCTTGGTTCCTGTAACCTCCTCACACATGCTGATTTCCTTGCTAATCTCTTCAATCTCGGCTTTGCTTTTTATAAAAGTGGTGACGTCATCGGCATTGACGGAACACCTGACCGAGTGTTCGCAACGGGTCGGGTAAATTTATGTAGGACTGAATTCGCCTTTAACTTGAGCAAGAAGGATTCCAACATAAGAATATAATCCATTGGCGAAAGCGCGCAACTCCTGACGACTGTATGTGGAAAACTGAAATATTTCGATCTTACACCACTCACTTCTACCGTCGCACAAGGGGAACGATACAAGAGACAGATCCAGGATCGAAAGTACGTTCAAAAGCCGGCCGACTCGTTTATATCCACGAGAAATCGATGGTCATTCGATCAAATGCCTTGAACCGAATGAAATTGATCAACGCGTCTTCACTACCGACTTGTATGTTATAAAGGTTGTCCTGAATAGTCTGCTAGTGGCCAAGAAGACTGGGCAGGACAGAATGTAAATGGTTGTCTGAGACCTTGGCCAAAAAATGTTTAACGCTGTATTGAAAATAGTAAAGTGCCGGAAATTGTTAATCCCATACTCTACGTGCTTATTCTTGCGAAACAAATTTATCACAACTCGTTCGGGATTACATCCGTTCTTCAACGATTTTGTGAAGAACAGTACCACCAGAGGTGCAAATTGGTGCGTCTCTCTCAAGTACACCTCATAGCGGAGCCTACAAGACCCGGAATCTTGTATCTGCCTGTGTGTTTCTGGCGCATCCAAGATTTCCTCTTCTGGTATCTGACACTCGAACCTAGCCGCTTCAATCGCCTCTAGTCGAGGAAAGTCAGCCAAAAAGGTAGCGAATTCAATCGGTCTCAGTCCTTTGTAAATGATCTTGAAAATAAGATCAGAAAGCCTCACCTATGCCATACAGTTACGGTATGCCTATCTGGCAATGTAACGCTAACGATATATCGATCTGCGACACTCCGAATATCTTCAGCTCACAATTCAGCGGCCATGTTTCTGGCTTCAAAAGACTTCCTTTTTAATCAAGCTGTAATTACCAGAGATTGATCCTTCTTGATATGCAAGGAGGACAATTATGCCTTAGCTGGTGCTATTTCAACATTCTTTCCCGAATTTATAGCTTTTTCTTCTCTAGATGCTTGTGCTGTTTTCTCTGCTAATCTATTTCGGCTGAGTCGCTTACCATAATCATCAGCAAACGACCTAATGGTAGACGTAAGGTGAGACCCCACTTATTCCCAACGACAGAGTCCATCAATTCCCGCATCAGAGTTAGTAAAAGCTGGTCCAGAAAATTCTTCTCCTTGAACAAGGATGTGTTGAATTTCTAGTAGCCATCCATGCTAATCCTATGTTTATCGAAGTTTAGACCAACCAAGACAAGCTTATCGCCCGAAAAAAAACTATGGTATGATGACTGGGACAGCCTAAGAATCTTAAATCAACTCTCCTAGCTAAAATTCAATGAATGTAGCTTGTACGCAAAACCGAAGCAGAATTACCCCTATTAATCCAATTCAAACTACCATCCAAGGAAATTAATCCCTAAACTTATCGATTTATTGGCTTCAACTCTGTGATATTAGTAACCAAAACTAAGATGGCATTTCAGTCACCTACTAAAATTACCCGATGAGAAGTCGTCAGAAACGGTCCCTGGAATCATAGGGCGCATAAATCCCAATGTGGTGAAATGCCTGATCTTTTATGATAGTGTCCAAAACACAAATGTTGCCCTCCAGATCCGCGAAAACAAGCGTACATAGAGCATTCAAAAAACGGTACAATAACCAAGAAACCTCCCTAGAACGGCCATCATAATACGCTGAAAAGAGGTTAAACCCCTTCGTCAGTATATCATGGTCGAAAGAATGGAAACGAGTCTCTTATATACACAGCATATATATCCACACTGAAGGTTGCGATTGAGTCTCCCCAGCGAGATTCTGACCTAAGCACCAGGGCATTCAGACTAGCTAAAGAGAGTGACATTGTCATATCTTATAGATTTGGTTGGGTTGAAGATAATGGCGGTCACGCACATTTACCCTTGCCTTTGCCTCATTTCAGTCTTTATGTGACCGTCAGTCTCGTTGGATGAAAAAAACTGGGACCCTCCATGAGTAGAATTGCCTAGACGACGTAATGCCAAGACCCTTCATAGCCTCTTCAACCATCACCCATATCTGCCGGCAACCCAAAACAGTTCTTTTAAAAGTAATGATCGGCTTAGCGTTTGGAAAATTGCGTGGGTCATCAAAGTCCTTATTATCAAATTTCTGTATTGACAGCAAGTGTGTCAAAGCACGAATCCTGTTTCCATTCCACGAGGGTCATTCAATAAATAAGGTGAATTTTTCGGTATAAGGACTTCAAATACAGTTAGAAGCTTACTTCTTTTTCAACGTAGTCTCCCAGCACTGTCACACACTTTTCCCATCTGTGCACAAGATTCCGTATTCCCTCAGCGCAAAAATATTTGGACTGATGTCTCAGCCAGTCGCTCACAACACTTTTGACTTAATCGTCACTTTTAAACTTCGTGCCTCTCGTGAACGCTTTCAAGGGACCAAACAGGTGAAATTCTAAAGGGGCAAGGTCTGGGCTGTAAGGGGGATGAGGGAGCAGTTCCCAGCCCAGCTCTTTGATGGTCTGCACCGTTTGGGCTGCTGTGTGAGGCCTTGCGTTGTCATGATGCAAGATGACTCCTTCTGACAGATGCCCGCTGCGTTTGTTCTTTATCTCTTTCTTAACCTGCTTCAGCAGTTCACAGTAGTTTTACTGTCAGACTGAATGAGGTCATTGACTGATTCGATCACCTCAGGAGACCTCACTTCTGTAGGCCTCCCAGGCCTGACTTCATCCTCAACACTGCTCCGTCCTTCTTTAAACAATTTATCCCACTTGTAGACATTTTTGGCGGCTGAAACGTGTGACACCATACACAAGTGACATTCTCCTATGAATTTCAACAGGTTTGCACACTTCTGCAACCAAAAACTTGATAACTGACCACTGTTCAATCCAGAAACATGCTTCTTGGTCGGCCATCTTTGTTAATCGCCAAAACTCTCAAAGTTTTTTTTTAATCTGCAACAGAAATTAAATCCACGTGAAAAAGAAGAAAAATAAAAAAAAGTAAACTTCTATCTGTATTAGAGGTCCTTATACCGAAAAATTCACCTTATTTATTGAATGACTCTCGCATTTTGATCTCTCTATTTGGCTTGGGCTCACCCAGCAGACATTTTCTGTTTTGTGATATGACAATTTCTTTTATCTCTTGATTCGGCAGATTGGCTTCTATGCCTCTTCTGTGAGTTTTGGGTTCTTGGAGAAGAAATCTCCACAGGAGTGGAAGATTGCGATGCACAGGAAGTGGACATCTTTTTTAAGGGGAGATATTTAATGGGATTGCTTTCAATGACCTAGTTACTCCGTGAAAGATATTATGTTTGATGGGGTAGATATGGCAGAGGCTGAGGAGCCTCGCACCCCCCCTAACTGGTCCATGTTGATCTTGTTTTTTTATGTGGGCTCCTATTTAACTTAGGGTCAATGGCCTTGTCATTGGAGGAGAGGCTAACCTTTTCTTTCGGGAAGATGGCGCGGAGGCTGAAAGACGTGGGTTCCCACTGGTCCAGTTTATATTTTCGCTTTTAGTAGCATTTCTGTTTGATCTCCTCGAGTTTCTCGTATCGGGGGTCGCATGTCTTGCACTGATTGTGTCATTTTTCGACGTAGGTAGCCACAGTCTCACCCGTAGGAATGGGAATTTATTGTTTTTCCTCTCACTAACAGCCATTGCTTCTTCTCTTCCACCTTCTTTTTGGCAGGCAATGTGGGATCTGAAAGAGACCCAGCGGGAAAATTTGACAACCGGTGCCAGCAGCAGCCAGGCCTATTACAGGCACTGCGGAACAAGTAGTTTCAGCTATACGGGAATTAGAATTGGACATAGACGAGACTCCAGAGGCCTTCTTCTCTTGGCAAGGTGGGGCGATGTGGCCAATCTCGCCACACTTCCAACAAGATGATTTCCTTCTCAACAAAATTACAGGGTAATTATTTCCGCCTATCTCCAATCAATTTGTGTTGAAAGTAAAGGCTTCTCGGTGTACCATTAATTCAAACCTCCACTCACCTCTCTCATTCTCTGGAGTCACATCCACTTGATGACCGTACTGCCTATGGAATTCAACGCTTTATATCTGTACCTTTAGTTCGCCAAGAATTTTTGCTCGTGAGTTTTTCGATGATAAAGATTTACACACTTCTTTATGCAATCTAATCTGGAACATCGGGGTGTACGAAAAACCCGCCATCGGTAAGCAGATTGGCTCTCTCAAAGAACTCGAACAGATTGACTATGCATTTTTTTTTGGGGGGGGACTTTAATCAGATTGTGATTCTCCCGCCTCTACACCGCTGACTTTGTACGCCGTGATGCTAATGCTAGTGTGTCTTTTTCGATTTCCATTTTCCTTATTCTCTATAACGAGAGTGGCTAGATTATGTTTCTCTTATAGGGCCAAACATTAGAGGATTTTACGTTTTGTTTTATCGGTTGTGGTGGAGGAAAAACATCATCATTTCCTTTGTCTGGTCTATCTTTCTCAGTGATAGATCTAAAAAAAAATATTTTTTTTATTAAATTTTTTGTGAAATTTTCCAGCTAACTACATTGGATTTTTTTTTCTTGTTTTGCTCCTGCTACAAAGATCAAACAAACGAAAAAAAACACAATCGAAAATAAAATGCAGAACAAAATAAAAAATGAAAAAAAAAATAAAAAGGGCAGAGAAAAATAAGTTCGACGCAAAAAGAAAAAAATACGAAAATAAAAACTCTTGAATGTTACATGGTAATAAAACGCTAATATCTATACCGGACTCGATAGCTTGTTGACTGTAGGGGATTTCAAAATCCGGAACGTTAAAAATATCAAAACTCTACTTGTTAACTCTCGACTTCTATATTTTTCGTTAAAATACCGGTGGAAATGATGGTGGAAACTGTTTAGAATATTTTACATGATTAGGGAAATAAAATAATAGACATAGAACATCGCTAGAAAATAGGAATACTTACGGAATCAGCGCATAAGCTAGACCACAAAAATATCCTAAGCCCGCCAAGCATAGAAATGAATACAATATAGCAACCAGTAGAACGGATTGATAGAGAAAAACAATATGAGCTACGGTAAAAACACTTGCTCAGATATTAGGTTCATAATCTCAAAATTTCTTACACTGATATCTTCAAGGTTACATGACCCAGTGGCTTAAATCTTTGGTTGGATCCAATGACTTGACCGACATACTTGTGAGTACAATTCCTGGCTACTGCAGCAATGAACAAACACTTGAAGAGTTGAGTTAAAAGGAGATCCAGAAGGTGTATAGCACATGATGATGGGAAACTTTGAGAAGTCTCCTTTGTATATCAGACGACGACATTAACGCTAGAATAGACACGCCAAAAGGCTTAGACATTCTATTTAATAAAATGTGTTCAAACGAATAAATTCTATATAATATATGTAAAACCGTGATAAATGATTTTGTAATTTCTAGAAATAATTGGAAACGTAACTAAGATGATAAAAGAATAAAGTTGAAAAAATTTCCCATGGATTGAATGGTCAAGGTGACTTCACATTTCGATGGAGTTCCACATACTGAACAGAAAAATACGTAGGTTAACCGTGTCGCTTATATACATATATAAACTAAACACTTATTGATAGATAGTAAGGTTTCTTTGCTGGTTGTTAATTAAATACTATTTCATTTTTACTGTAAATATTAACCTATATTGTTTGCATTATCTGACAATATTTTATAAATAAAAAAATATGATAGCATTTTTATACACAGCATTTTACTTATATTCTTTCAATTTCTTAACGCTTGATCACTTATAAAATTATTAGATTTTACCATTACATCCTCGCACTAATGAAAAGCTATTAGTTTTTGTGAGAAGATTTAAATAACTTAAACTTAATTATAATAATATATTCTAATATGCAATCTCATATCAATTTAATTTTAAGATTTAGGCAATTATTTAAGTCTACTGTATAAACCTTACACTCAGAGATGAAATAGTTATGCCAAAATATGTATTGTAAAGATCAGCTATGAATTACTGGCTTTATTTTCATTCATTGAATATTGAATAACATTGGAGAGATGCATAGAGAAACAGAGAAACCGATTTGCTCCTGGAATTTTGCAATAAATGTACAGATATTTGTGCAAAGGAAATAAGAATAAGACAGTTACTAGTCCCATTGTTATGTGACCGCAGATTGCGTGTGAAGATGTACATGAAACGGAATACAGAAAGCTTGCGTCTTGATTATTATATATATATATATATATATATATATATATATATATATATATATATATATATATATACGCACACATATACGAAGAGTGGAAATGAAAAAAAAAAATCAAAGGCGTCAATAAAAAAAATGAAAAATACCATCATCAGTAATAACAATGAAGAAATGCATTTTTCCAGCGAATATTTTCCTCCATTTTTGATTTCCCTTGGTAGTTCTCTCCTCACCAGCCACAGAAATGACACATCGCGGGTTTGCCACCTTCCTATCGATTCAGGTGACAAATTCGCAATGTTTGATCAAATATCACACCTGTACGTGTTAAAAAATTGAACGCGATTTTTCCTGCGGTCATTTTGGCGAAAATATTGTCTTCCTTAAAATGAAAGAGATAGTATCAAGGAAATGTGGTATAGTGGGAAAATACGCACATACAAACATACACACACAAAAATACACGCACACACACATTCACAAGCACGAATACACACTTGTGTTTGTATAGAGACAGAGATAGTGAGATATAAATACAGCGACATACATACATACAGATATAGAAAGAATCACAAAAAGACAGAAATAGAGCAGACAGTAAGAAAGAAGCAAATAATGAACAAGATAATATAGATGAGTTTACCTAGTGAATTCGCCCAGCGAAATTGGCCTTGCAATTCAGTAATAAAAATAAAGAATAAAGATAAATCTGTGTGTCGTCTAATCATGGCTTCTGCTAAAATAAATAAATAAAAACGTATGGTAGCAAGTGTGTGAAAATAACATATAATTCGATGCACAGTCTCTTAAAAAATACGACTAAAATTCGCCAATAATGCCTTCGTGATAATGATACTATATATATATATATATATATATATATATATATATATATATATATTCCTAAAATTCCTAGATTCTTAAAATTTCGCTTGAAGATGAAACGGGACTAAACACCTCAATTCAACTTAATTTTAATGATTATTTGGATGGTTTCGGCTCTCGTTTTGGAAACATGAGAACTCTTATGTAGCGAAGGAATCATATTTTTAAACAATATATATATATATATATATATATATATATATATATATGTGTGTGTCTGTGTGTGTGTGTGTGTGTGTGTGTGTGTGTGTGGCATTAATTTGAATGAGAGATCTGAAGTCAAAATTACTGGTTTTTCCGTGGTTTGCTGATAGGGAGGCATTTAATGCAAGCAGAGTTTGTGGTAGAGCGTGCCATATCAGAGATAGAGATACAGCGTTTACAGATTTGACTACTGATATTTCTTGAGTTTGTGTATTTATATGTTGTTTAATGTCTATGTCATTTTTCTATTTAGCTTGGTGTATGTTGATTGGTTGTTGACGTCTCTTCTTCTCCCTATCTTTTTTGTGTTTTTAAAATCTATATTTTTTCCTCGCCTTCTCCATTGGTCTCGTGCTTATTACTAATCTTTCGTAGCGATTTTTTTCGTGGTTCATTGTTTTGATCATTTGAGAATTTAGGTTATCATTGAGAATTTTTGTGTGTATATATATATGTTTGTGTGGGTTTGCTTTTATATGTGTACCTATGCATGCTCATGTATGCATGTATTTTGTGTGTTTATGTGAGTGCATTTGTACGTTCATGTCATAGGGTAAATTTCTCTAATTTTAATTTTTTTCTAATTTTTTTACCTATTTCTGAACTAAATTATTAGTGATTCCTTCAGCTCATACATTTAATGGACTTTTTTTTTCTAGCGTGGTCTACTGGCGAAGGACTGCATAACCAAAAAGAGGAAATTCTCACTATGGCTGTCACAGTTTGTTTTCCCCCATTCCTTCGTCCAGAATGTTTTAAAAGCCGGCTGCTACAAGTTAATGTCACGTAAAGTTACTCTAGCTTTATCTTTCGCACAACGAAAGCCACGAGAACAACGTTACCCGTCATGAATGTATGTAGTCAATGGTAATCACCTTTTCTGACATTATGCTTTGCTTTTTGGGGCTTTTTTCCTCTCTTGCTCTTTCTTTCCATGCCTAGGAGAACAAGCTTTTTACGTTCCATCGTCGCCGATCTGACTCCGAATTACCGCCAATAAAGATGAAGTGAGTTCCTCTCAGGGAAGCACCGTGCCTTAAACGATTGTCGGGCTACAAACTCACATCCAACCACAAGTGGAACTTGTACATACGATCCGTTGCTATGATTGCAAGTAAAATGGCCGGCTTCCTGTATGGCTCCAGTAATTACCTGATTCTTCATGCTCTCTTCTACATTTACAAAAGCCAGATCAGGCAAGAAATTGTTGTCACATATGGATGGGGCTTGCACGGCGTCACTGTCCAGCCTTGATAGAGTTCAAAAGGGTCTTCGAGCCCTTGTATATGGCGAATTATTCTCCACCTTTCAATTTCTCTCCCACTGGGGTAATGTGGCAAGACTCTACGGCTACTTCCATGGAAAGTGCTCAAACGAAATACATTCAATTGTCAAGCCAAGGCAAATCTTCACGGCAACATTATGTCATGACACTTACATAGTAGAAAACAATCCACGTCCCCTCCGTAATCTCTAGGTGAGAAGTTCCACATGGGCAACTTTTTCCCGTAAACCATTTTCCTGTGGAATCGACTCCCAATATGATTTCCCCCCCCGATCACTTAAATTTTGACCAATTCAAGGTTAGGATTAATCGTTATTTCCCTCAACTATACAGACAAATGGCCTACTAACATAACCCTCTACCTCGAGTGCCCCCAGGGCCTAGTGAAATATAACTTTCACTTTCGGTCTATTCAATTTATCAACAATAATTAATACACGAACCAATTTCTGCCGATAACGTAACAACGTTATAAGATTTTGTTTTTTTACATAACTGATTAATTATATTTTATAAAATTATATTACTTTATTCATGTTTCAATCAATTAATTAAGTAAAAGACACCATCTGAAATCTGGTTCGAAAAGAAAACGGAAATGTTATATGAATTAATTGCTCCAACTGCAGCTTCACTTGTTAGGCGACAATTATTCATGAAAATCTAAACGAGAAAGTTATGAAATATTGTCAAAATATCTCTTAATTCATAGACAATTATCTGTTATATTGGTAACAGAAGTAAACCTCTAGTAGCAAATGATTCCATAGAAATTGTCAAATACTTAGGTAGTTGATATCTGTTAAAGCAAAGTTTTAGTCATGCATAATATTCTTTAATGAAACAAGATTGATTTAGATTAACAAGAACACTTAATACCAGATTTTGATAGGTATTATGAGTTTTGTTTGACTATAAAATCGATGTAGCTATTTTAAAATGAATTCCGATCTTCTTTTTTTTAAAATTATGTATGTTTTTATGTGCTGGAACGAATTTGATTCAAATTGAGGGATTTAAATCTGTTATAAATATCAAACATATTTTCATTCACTTTGGACGTTACGAAACTTTTAAGTATGGCATTATCTATAACTTGACATTCTTCCATTTGTTAATAATTAATTTTAAGAGTGTTATAATTTTATTAATATACTTACTCAAGAATATTTCACGGTATTTCGCATATTTAACAACAATCGTTTCCAATTCATTAGTTATTGTAAGTAATGGTAATGATGTGTATATTAGTTATTGTAAGTAATGGTAATGATGTGTATATTAGTTATTGTAAGTAATGGTAATGATGTGTATATTAGTTATTGTAAGTAATGGTAATGATGTGTATATTCTTTTCCATAGAGGAATAATTCTGCATTCATTGACATTGAGCCTTACTTTTGTTTGACATTCATAAATGTTTTCCTAACGTCTTTTAATTTCAAGAAAATAGCTTTCTTAATCCACTAACTGCTATCGTTCTTTTTCTAATATCGAGGGAAATTCCCTTTCTAAACTTTTATTGAATGAAGTTTCAAAATAGGACATTTCACTTGTGATGTGCCATTGTGTGAATCTGCTCTAAAAATGTCTCTGATCACATCGACAGAAACGTATTCATTAAAAGATCGAAATTCATATCAGTATTAGAAATAATTAAAGAAGTCATTTATCAATCAATTATATTCTAAGTAAATTTAAAGAAAACAAGTATATTCCTCATATTACTTAATGAAATTTTAGATCATCATTACTTTGCTTCATGCGACATGTACGGTTAGAAGCCAATGTATAAACATACCTCAAAATCCGTGATCAAATTATGTTCAATCATGATCTCATATTATCCAAATAATATTACTCAAATATAGTTTAAATTTTATTTAAGTTAATCTTCATATTATTACTGAGTATAGTAACCAAATTATTAATTATAAAAAAACAAAAAAAAACTTATTTATTATTTATACTATTTTGTATAATCCATAAATTAATCAGTTTTTAAATAATATCTTAAAATAGCTAAATGTTTCATTTAATATTGTTCTTAACTAATATTCATAATTTAATTTTAGTTTCTATAAACCTAGATGTTCGCAAAATAGTCTTTCATAATTTCGATTCGATATTGATCACGTAACATATATATCTTTCTCCAGTGTTTCCGTCTTAGATGATAATTTTTGGTTGAATGATTTTTTCTGCAATTCAGATTATTTCTGATGTAATATACATATTAATTTAGGAAGTTTCACTTCATTAGAAATATAGCTTTCAACCGATACTTGAAGAGTTAATTTTGGTTTGTATACTAATTGATTCAATAACTTTTGAAATTTATTTTCTTTAATCATGAATGATTTCTGTTGTGAATTCAGGGTTGAAATCCGGTACCAATAAATAACAAACGCCAAGAAGGAATATAGGAAAATAATGTATCAACGTAATAATACAAACTGGTAATGCAGGTTAGTCGTTCCAGGAATACGGGTTAGTAACATATATAATATATATATACAGAGTCTTTGCTATTGACGTATCACCGTATGACTTCTTACTGAGTCTACGTGCTCGCTCACGGTGACTCTTGCTCGCTACGTTCGTTCTATCTGTCTGACTGTTTGTGTCTGTTACCTTCACTCTCTGTTGCTCTCGATCCTCGGGTCTTCACAAAGCAGTATTATATGTATATACTGGGTGATTCCATTTGTGTAAAAAGGGGAGGATCCCTCAACACCCACCTCCTTAGATCCCTTTTTGGAGGGAGTTAATATCATTTCCTTGCATGATAGATAATCAGTCTCTGTAAATTTTCTTTTCCTGCTAGTCCTTCTAATTTCTGTCTCTTCTTGTGGTCTTTGAGTCTCAAAAGCTTCAAAGATCGCCTCCATCGAATCGTCATTTTCAGCGGGTGACGAGCTTGGCTCTTCAACCCGTCTTTTTTATACTTGGTCAATATGTCTTCTGTGGGATTTTTCCCTTGTATTGTGTACATCCCGTTTCCTAGTTTGTTAAATATTTTTTCAAAGCTCTCTTTATTTCTTTGTCGACTTTCTCTATGTAGTAACCGGCACGTTCCGCATCTGTTTAAATACTGGTTGGACATTTTCTTTTAATTAAATTCTGGCTGCAAACTTGTCACATCGTCTCAACCTGCTCGAAAGTACCTCGGGAAATTGATTATATAATACTTCTTTTAACTTTGTGGCTTCTGATGGTCCACACTTTTTCTTTTTACAAAAAGAACTGATAGGTAAATCCCATACGTTGAACTTCTGCATCCAGTCTGTGCCCACCAGATTTTCTGTATCCTTCATTACGAATATTTTGAATTTTCTTGTTTTCCCGTGAAATTTTACATTTAGGATTATTCTCCTTCGAATTTTATACGCATTCCTGTAACAGACTTAGCAATTTTCTGTGTGTGTAACAAGGTTGGTCTATTAAGCTTTCTCCATGATTGTAGGTTAATTATCGCCAGATCTGATCCTGAATCTATTTGCAATTTTATCTTTTGATTTGAGATTTCAAGTTTTACATATTTCCTTATGTTAGTATAGTCATCGTCATACATTCTAGTATCTCTTAATCTTCTAGTAGATTTTCTGTTTCTACATTGGGATGCCTTGTGACCCATTTTTCTACACGCAAGTCAGTTTTTATATTTCAAACGACAATCCTTATTCCAGTGTAATCCTCCACATCGATAACATGAAGATGGGGGCGGGGGTCATATTTGCTGTGAACGTTGTGCTTTTTCATTATTAAAGAATTTTTGTTTTCTTTCCGGGGAGGGTGAAAAACGGAAACATTTGTTTAACTTACGAATATGTGATACTCCTGATTCCTCAATGTCCTTCTAGTATTTCTTTATATTCAGACATTTTTGGCACTCTTCCGATAGTTTTGTTGTGTTAATCCAGGTTCATTTTGCAGTTTTGAAAGCATTCTTTTGCACATTTCGCTATCCTTTGCTGAGACTAATCCTTGTACAAAAATAAGAGATTGAAATTGTCCGTGGTTACTTCTACCAACTTGAAGTCGTCGCAACGTTTATTCACGATTGCGGCGAACGTGGAATAGTCCTCATTTTCATTCTTTACAATGTTTAGACATTTCCACCTTTTGTGAAAAAGTGATGTTTTCCATCTGAAAAGCTCCGTCAGGCATGCAACTGCTTCATCAAATGTTGAATCATTTGTTTTCTTTGGCAAAATGTAATCCACAAATTTTGTGTATTCTTTCGTTCCTAATTTTCTGAGTAATAGCCATAGCTTTTTTGCTTCTGTCCCTTTTTGACAATCGATGTTGAAGTTGTCTTCATGACGTCTGAAAAAGTCCCTGAATTTCTATCCTCTTCTAGGGAGTATTTGAATGTTTCTATCATGTTCTATACTGTGTCTTGAGAAAAAGTCACCTCTTTTTCAATATTTTGCTGTTGTGTATTACTCGCTACTTTTACAATTAGCTCCTGGAGTTGTATTTGTCTTTCTTCATTTTCCATTTGTCTTTTATGATTTTGCGTTTGTAGGAATATTTTTTCCATTCTTTCTTGGAATTGTAATTGCTGCTCATTTTGTCTTTCTTGAACTTGTATTTGCTTTACTTTTTTGTATTTTACAAGTTCTACTAAAATACTTTTAAAATCCTCCATGATAAGTGTCTTATGAAAAACTCGATTTTCCGTATTTTAATCCTCGTAACTCTTTATTACCCAGTTGTTGTGGATCCTGGCATATTTTTCTTTCGAGTCTCCGAGAAGTGTTAACTCTTGTCGCCCAAGCTGAGAATAGAGAAATGACATTTTTCCGTGTAGGTCCTAATTCCTCGTCACCAAGTTGTGGTGGGCAAGGGAGAATTTTTCTTTGTTCTCTTCCTGTGTGAGTTCGAATTTCCTTGTCGAGAATTTTGACTTTTTTGTTCTTCCTGTGGAGAATTTTCGTGACTTTTTGTTCTTCCTGTGTGAGTTCGAATTTCCTCGTCGCCAAGTTGTTGTGGTTGACGAGAGAGAATTTTTTTTTCTTCCGTGTGAGTTCGAAGTCCTCTTCGCCAAGCTGACGAGGAAGTATTTTGTCTTTTGTTTTCCTTCCCGTGTGAGTTCGATATCCTCGTCCCCAAGTTGTTGTGGATTCCGGGTTGAAATCCGGTACCAATAAATAACAAACGCCAAGAATGAATATAGGAAAATAATGTATTAACGTAATAATACAAACTGGTAATGCAGGTTAGTAGTTCCAGGAATACGGGTTAGTAGTAAAATATATATACAGTCTTTGGTATTGACGTATCACCGTATAACTTCTTACTGAGTCTACGTGCTCGCTCACGATGACTCTTGCTCGCTACGTTCGTTCTGCTGTCTGTCTGTCTGTCTGTTAACTTTACCCTCTTTTGCTCTCGTCCCTCGAGTCTTCACGTAGCAGTAGTATATGTATATACTGGGTGGGTCCATTTGTGTACAAAGGGGAGAAACCCTCAACAATTTCAAAGTTGTATAATAGGATAAACTGTCTCAAAGTCAGCCTATGTCTTCTGAACGACGTGGACAAGATGCCTTGCTATGCCAAACTCCCTTTCACGTTATTTCAGTGAATGTGACATTTTGATAATTTTCATTTTCGTCCCCAAACACAGTCGTCCAAATTTCGGATTTAATTCTACTGCACTAAAAGAAAACTTGTAAAATCAGGATTTCATGCAATTTGTGTTTTAATTATTTAACATGGAAATGTTCTCGTGTAGCTTAATCTGGGTCTATGCGAAATTGTGTTTTTAAGTAGCTCATCACATTTGCATGCATTATTTCCTGTATCAGTATTCCTGTATTTATTTCCTCGCTGATTGTGTCCATATTTAAATGTTCAGACTTTTTTTCTGTATTAGTATTTAATTAATTTTGTACGACTAACATAAATATCGTTTATCTTGTATTTACTTTCTGTTTCTGCATAACACAATTTATATTTATGAATTTTACATTTTCTACTCTCGTTCATTTTTTATCATTTGATAGTTATGGGGTTAGTCCTGTCAAAAAGGTAGTACAAATTATTTTATTTCGTAATAATTTTATAATCACTCGGTATTTCAGCCTTAAATTTCGATTTATATTTTCATCTTTCATTTCTGCTACTTTTTTTTTTCAAAATTAACATTCTTTCGATATTTGTGAATGTTTATTTATGTATGAGGATTTCGTATTTTGCTTACATTCTAATCTTTTTAGTGACTTAACATTTTATATATTATATGGTAATACTTTTAATTTTTGCATTTTCCAACTGTTGAAGACCTTCTTCTTCTTCTTTTTATGTGTGCCGTATCCATTCAGATCATTGACTATCAGGGCTCTCCACACTTTCCTATCATTTGTAGATTCTAATATATCAAATAAATTTTCTTCTTATCACTCCTAAACCCTATTCTGCGACCCATTTACTCATACTCTCTAGGTAGGTTATGCGCTCTCTTTGTTCTGTAATTGTTGCCTTCAGAGTGTCCGGTGATTATTAAGTTTTTCAACCGTCTTTCTTCAGTATGTTCCCTATACATTTCAAATGTATCTATCTGATTTTAATTATAAGTAGCCTTTTCGTTTAGAGTTTCTCTAAACTTCGTCCTTTCTCTCTTGTTTGGTCCATGGTATTCTTAGTATCCTTCTGTAGTGCCCCGAAAAGGAAGTTGTTGCATGAGCCTTGACCTTTATGTATGGCAATTATTTTCAGGATTTCTTTAAAAAACAAAATAGATGATTGTCGAGAGAAAATAATTAGTTCTTACGATAATTTAAAAACATGCGAACGATTACAGATAATATAATATAAATATGTATTAAAAAAAACTGTTTAGTGTGTTTAAAAGGAGACGGTATATCAGAACCCATTATAAAACACAAAAGCGATGCTTATTCTCAGCTATTTCTGAATAATTGTATATCCAATTTCTGAGCCTAAAACAGTCTCAGAAAATTTGATTGCACCTAATAATTTATTTTTCTAAATAAGTTTCTGATTTAGCAGGGGAAAAATCAAAGTAAATTCTATCAGAATCCAAGAAAAACTTAGTAGATTCTTTATTTAGAATGCGTTAACATGAAGATAAATAGACGCTTAAACATTCGGATCAATTTTTGTCTGCCATTGACACAAAACGCAACCAGAAAGCAATTTGATGTTCATTTAAATCTTTGGAAGAAAATAGATCACACATTCAAAACTCACGGATCATTCTCTTTAATTTCCGTTCTCCTGCCTACGACCAAATCTCAGATGATTAAACAAAATAACTTTTTTTTTTAATCAGTAGGAGAGTTAAGTCGCACATAAATCAAATGAGAGTAAAATGCAACTGACTGTTTTATTTCAGTTTTGGTATATGTTTTAATTCCTATTTATGAGGGCGTCGATTTTATTAATGGTAGATAATATGAAATCATTATATGAAACAAAGCAAAAATAAATAACATACTCATTCATTGAAGTAAAGTGGTTGTTTAAATCGAGATTTGATAAAATGGTCTCATATCAGTATATCTTTATCATATCATAATTAATGAAATATCAGGCACACAAACATACACAGAAATATATTTATTTCATATTTACTTAACATTCCTTTGCTATTTGTATCCAAGAATGTATACCACAAAGACATTGCACAATTTCTTGCCTTTTGTGGCAATTCTCTGGATATAGGAATTATCAGTATCAATTTAAATGTTATATATCATTTTATTTTATAATTTAAAACTTAATTTATTTTAAATCTTGAAGAAATAAAAGACAAGAGAGCCGCGAATTATTCATGGAAGAAAGCAAAAATGAATTTTCAAACGCTGTTTAAATGACATCATCATCATGCAGCGATAAAACAGAAATAAATTTGCAAGATCACGTGTTCCAAGGAAAAGATTTTTATTAGGAAAGTATACAAATATATCTATGTTTGGTTAGTGCTAAGTAAACTTGGAATAGGCTTTACAACCTGTATGAACGGGATTTATTTCGGGAAAATATCCTTCTTGGCAGGATTAGAACTTGTTCCTCAGGAGAAACAGGACCAGCACAGTCGACGTGAATTCTTATGTATCCATATGCATGCCAACTCCGCGGTCTCCGCATAATTATTTGACAATATCATATTCCCCTCGACACATGCAAAGGTCAAACTTCCTGTAAGACTCCGAGGTTAGTGGCTAGTTCCCTGAATACATATATATATATATATATATATATATATATATATATATATATATATATATATATATATATGGAAGCGAATGGTCATTGTAATACATCATTGCTCATATAAAATATATAATCATAGTAAACATATTTTTTAGCGTTCAAATGAACCCTGAGTTTCATTCATGTGGCAATAGTTAGAAGACCATAGTCTCGTGCATAATAACTCAGAGTTGCGCCAGATACATGTATTATTATTGTTCTGTTAAGTTTCCTTCTTTGTATTCTGTAGTGCCGGGTTTAAACTATGGTTTTTCGGCCCTATAGAGGAATTGCCATTTAATTGATAACACTTTCTTAGTACATGTGCTGTTTATAGTAGGGCAAAATTCTGGGCAACTTGAATGTTAATTTTACCTGGGTTAATTTGAATAAAATTGTCCATTCATTTTCTGACGAGGGCCAGAGTTCCGATTACAGTTGGGACAGTCTCAGTCTTCATTATCCACATCCTGTTAATCTCGATCTCTACGTTCTTATATTTTGACAATTTCACGATAATTTCCATGGGGATGTTTCTCTCAGATAGTACTGCTATGTCAATAAGCATACATGTCCTAAATTTCTTGTTTTTTTTCATAATATCAGGTCTCTTGTCTTATTTTGGCGTCAGAAGATAGCTACATCGTTGTTTTGGGTAACTATGTTTGATTGTTGCTCATACCATATCTCAATGGTTTCGACCTTTTTCTTCTTGCATATCTTCCACTTCAAAGTTTTCACTACCTTGTTATATGTGTGGGTATGTTCATTTGTTCTTAGAGACGGACGTTCTGATATAATATGTTGGACAGTACCATCATATTTTCTGCAGAACCTGCATTTCGGGTTAATTCCATCATGATTATGTGACAGTGGCTGGATCTGGTTTCGAGGCTTTGGTCCTGAGCTGCAATAATTAGGCCTTCTGTCTAAGCTTTCAACCCGTTATTCCTCAGACACTAATGTATTTTCTGTTGTTACACATCTTCTTCTTTCTTCATTTTTAGATATTTTCCATGTAACACCTTATCCTCCCAGTATTTTTGTAATGCCGTATTATTATTATTATTATTATTATTATTATTATTATTATTTCCATTGATTTCTCTTGAATACACATTTCCTTTAGGCTCCCAAGCATGGACCTGAGATTAGAAATGGTTTCATGACATTTTCTACTGATCACTTTTTAAAAGTAAATAAATAAATAAAAACCTATGATTAGAGACATTTTACATAAATAACGATCTTCGTAACATGTGAGCTTTAGCTGTGAGTACATTTTTTTATATTCTCTAATGCATGAGGCAGCAGGAATCATTTCAATGAGTATATTGGAATGTTTTCCAATCAAGCCGATGGCTCCAACAACAACTGTAATTGTTTTTGTCCTCATTTTCTACATTTGTGAGATATCCACTTCAAGATGCATGTATATTGAAGGTTTATTGAAGATCGTGACATATACATTATAATCTGCAATGACTGTCAAGAAAGCAGATTCTGTTTTTGTGCCCTTAGACAATGGTGCCTGGGCTATTAGCTATCATTTTACTGAGTGTATTTTAATATCCCATAAATTATATCTCTGTGATCTGGTCTGCGCGATGCAGATTACAGTTCTTTGCAGTGTCCTTTCGCTAAAAGTTGCATATTTTCCATTGCGGTTAGTGTCCTATTCACTCGTGACGAGTTTAAATTCAATTGTTGCTAACATCGTGTAAACCGATGCCAAGATAATCTATTATTTCTGGATAATTATCACAGAGTCAGCATTTTGGGCTAACACAGTTTTATCTGTGTGTGCTTGGCAATTTCTATTTAGCAATGATTGGTCCTATGCAACAAGAATAAAACCTACGGTTTCCGGTTTTAAATCTTCATTAAGTAACCACTGATGTACGTGGTTTGTCTACATCAGCTTGTTTGATACGGTTAGATAGTAGGAGAATTATCCTTTACTTGTACATCTTCATCCACTTGAAATTCCATGTGAATTTGTTAGCTACACGGATTACCGAATAAATTTCCTTATTTCTTTCATGATCTTTGACAAAATCACCCAGTCTTCTGTTGTTTCCAGCTATCTTTGACGATCGATTGTAAGACAGTTCTAGTTGAACTAATTCCTTGCCTCCCTCGGATCTGAACACAAACAGACGAACAACATTAAACATAGATTGATGCATACGTTGGCAAATGAAAAGCTTTCACATTTTCAAATAATTTCGCTTAATGCCAGCTATGGTCCAATTAAGTATGTTGGAACGATCTTGCTCTACATGAAAAGACAGTGTTTTTGGTTATATTGTTTTGTAAATTCAACTCGGTATATAATAGCAGACACAAATTCATGTATTACTTTTTTCTAACGTTCTACTACATTTATGTATGATGTTTTCCATCTCCTTCACTGAATTCTTAGTATTTATACGTTTCTGTTTATTCCGGTCCCCCATCATGGTGACCAAATCTAGATATGTTGAATTCGTTTCTGTAATTCTCCCTTTCTTGAATATTACATTTGAACAATTTATCTAATCTGAAATCCATACTGATATCATCACTGAAACATTTTACATTGTCGTCTTTGGCAAAGAGTTTTTATCCATAGTTTTACTGTTTAGTTCATGTGAATTGGGTAATCATAAACAGACAGAACAGATATTAACATTTGGAAATGGCAGTAACTTTTTCTTATTTAAGTATAAATTGAATTTTCATTCGATGCATGATATATTTAAATAAATTTACTCTCACGGAGAAGACTTTGTATATTTCCATGGACTGATGGATTCAAGAGTGCGCCACACTATCTAAGGCTTAACAGTATCATTCGAGGATCATTTTATTTATTTGTAGGTGATATTTGAAACCACATGAACGGTTTAATCCATTCTGTATTTGGATAATATTCGTTTGGATTGCTCCAAATATTCTCGCAAAATGCTTATATTTCATCAACACATATATATATATATATATATATATATATATATATATATATATATATATATATATATATATATATATATATATTAACTTTGTGACTTCTATAACTGCTGTTTCGTTGAAGACTTCTTGAAATCCGTTTGGAATATATTATTTTGACGATAGAACCTAGAATACTTTTTATATTGATTTCTTGTCTTTGTCGTTAGTTGAGGTATTTGATTCTGCATTTTTTGGATTGGTGGATTTTCTTTTAATTCATGAATTTTATATTTGCTCTTGATCAAGTTTTGCCGTGATGAAAGATTTGAATATTTTGAAATTTTATCTAGTATCGATAACTCACATCGGATTTCTATCTGCAATTTTGCCGTCGAAGTTTGCTCTTTTTGTCTGTTGTTTAATCTTTTATTTGTTTTGACATTAAGTTTTTCAGTCGCTGCTAAATCTGTTGCCTATATGACGTTATTTACTTCTGGAACGATTTCTTGTGTTCTGTCCGTTAACAATATTTGCAATATAGCATTATATGATTGTAACTTATGTCCATTGGATTGTGGCATATGAAGTTTTGAAAGCCAGTCACTTTCAGACATTTTTGTGCGAGTTAATTGCTGATCATTTGAATTATGTAATCTTTTGCTTCAGTGATTATAACACTTGTTTTAAATTTATTCTGTTCTAATGTAGTTTGATTCATCCTCATCGGTGACCGAATCTGAATCAGTGCAATTGATTATGTCAAAGCTAGATACTTTATTTGTATTTCCTGACACATCATCATTGGCATTGAATCACTTGGGCCAAGATTAGATATACTCTGGGTTTGGGGACCAGGTGGCTAATCGTTGTTAAAAGAATATATTCCTGCGACAGATCATCGACACCAGACTGGTTCCTCTCTGAGCGACGAGTTTCTTGTCGATCCGGTAAACATTAAGATGTTTTCT